>WBNM01024386.1:35484-74452 GCA_013399055.1 Ramphastos sulfuratus | reverse complement strand
ATGCAATCTGTGAACCTATGAATCTTATAGTTCCAGTGCTGTGCAAGTCGAGCTCTATTGAGGTCAACATCCCAAAGGACCTGGTTGGAGGCCTGGACCTTTCCCTCATCAACACTTCATGCAAAGGAGTATCCAATGGCACTCATGTCAACATCCATTTCTCCTTGAAGTCTTGTGGCACTGTTGTAGACGTATGTATACCTATAACTGTCCTGTCTCTTGGGATCTCCTGGGTTTGTAGCTTCCTTGGTGAATACAGTTGATTTAATTGTACCATCAGAGCAGTTTCTCATGTTGCCCTGCAAGTGGCCTCAGACGAGGCCTGAGGTGGCATCTCAAAGTAGGAGAACTTGTTTCTGTCTCCTCTGCAGTGACATCCATCTGTCAGCATTGGTTCTGCTTTCTCCTCACCCATCACTTCGCAGGGGTAGCTCCACCATCATTCTGGTGCAGAAAGCACGTACGGTGTCACTCCTCACCCTCTTGTTGAGACAGAGTCTGGTCCCCCAATAATGTTTCAAAGGTTGCACTGGCAATTGACTGGTCATGAACCAGAAAGCTCCTCTTAGCAGATGGATAGCAGTTGGAAGCAAATTCCTCTGCTTCCTGCAGGAGTGCAGTACAGTGAAGGTGACAGCAAGCTGAGAGAAGAGGCCCTAAGGCAACAGATAAGGGTGAACCTCATCCTGCTTGCAGCACGGTCATTCACAAGCTGTACTTCCAGTGGCTAGTTTGACTTCTCTGAGTGAGGTAAACCCAGCTGCTAGTCTGAACTCCAAGAGGTCTTCCTCAGTGGTCTTCACTTTCCCTTCAACTCTTTTCTTTGCTGCAGGTTGTAAATGACAAAATCATTGCCACCAACCTGGTGACCGGCTTGCCAAAGCAGACTCCAGGAAGCAATGGGGACATCATTGTCCGCACCAGCAAGCTGCTGATCCCGGTAACCTGTGAGTTCCCGCGCCGTTACACCATCTCTGAAGGCTATGTGCCCAACCTCAAGAACTCCCCCTTGGAAATCATGAGCCGCAACCAGGGCATCTTTCCCTTCACTCTTGAGATCTTCAAAGACAAAGATTTTGATGAACCCTACAGGGATGCTCTTCCCACCCTCAAGCTTCGGGACTCGCTGTACTTTGGGATTGAACCCCTGGTACATGTCAGTGGACTGGAGACACTGGTAGAGAGCTGTTTTGCCACTCCCACCTCAAAAATTGATGAGATCCTCAAGTACTACCTGATTCAAGATGGGTGAGTTGATCGTTCTCTCTCTTGCTGGCTCTTTAGATGGGATTTGACAGTGTGGCTATGTTGTATTGCTTATGTGACACAGGAAACACTCTCATCTCTCCACAGCAGCCTGCCTGCTGTGGTCCTAGCACTCACCAGCAGCCAGACCTTTGGCCGTCAAGCTGCCTGTCCCATCAAAATGATTGGGAGAAGCAGAGTGAGACAGCATAAGAGGCTACTCCAAGCACAGCCCTTACAGGCTGTATTTCTCTGTCACTAGCCTGGTGGATAATTGAGTTGGCTGCTGTAGAAAAGATACCCTTCCTGATGTCCTCTCTCTGCCAGCCTGTGGAGTGCCAAACCAATCGGCACAATCCTGCCATGGCTGCCTGCCACTGCCACTCAGCTGCCACAGCAGCTGGAGCAAGTTTCTTCATTTTCCCGTAACAGCCTTATTATAGCATAAACCAGAAGACTCTATGGCTGGTCCTGATTGGAACCTCAGGAGCTCCCCATGCTTCACTCTCTCTCTCTGTCTGTCAGTTCCCTAAGCCCAGGTTCCTTCAGATTGGCTGTGATTTTTGGGGATATTTTGCATTAGTGATCTTTGGAGGCATTTAGGGTTACTGATCTTCCCAGGATGTGACAGATCCACCCAGGCTGGATTTGTGGATTTGGTGTAGTGGGGTTTGCATCAGAGATTTGGGGAATGCCGCTTTAGGCTCTGCTGTGGCTACTAAGTGTCAGAAAGCAAGGGTTACCTTCTCTGGGTGCTAACGTGACAGTGTCACACACAGTTCAACGTTGCGGTGGAGTGTTTGCATCCAGCGGTGCCTGGAAGCTCCACCAGACCACACTGTGGAAATTTCACACTTGAGAACCAGTCTGATGTCCTCTAGGAAGGAAGGTCCAGACAAAGTCATATCTATGTCATGGCCCAATAGTCAAGGAGTTGTGCTCATACAAGTCCTGTATTCTGTCCGCCAAACCTTCTAAGGAGGACTATTACTTCCCCAGGTGCTAGGCTAAATTATCCACCCTTACAGCTGGTGATGGCTCATCCTGTGTGATTGTCAACGGGTGAAGGTGAACATTGTCCTGTGGCCCACTCTGTGTTGGGTTAAGAACTGGCTGGATTGCTGGGCCCAGAGAGTGGTGGTGAATGGAGCCACATCCAGTTGGCAGCCAGTCACTATTGGTGTGCTCCAGGAATCAGTGCTGGGCCCAGTCCTGTTTCATATCTTCGTTGATGGTCTAGATGAGGGAATTGAGTCCTCCATCAGTGAGTTTGCAAACAACACCAAGTCGGGAGCAAGTGTTGATCTGCTAGAGGGCAGGAGGGCTCTGCAGAGGGACCTGGACAGGCTGGATAGATGGGCACAGTCCAATGTCATGAGTTTGAACAAGGTCAAGTGCCAGGTTCTGCACTTCAGCCACAACAACCCCATGCAGCACTATAGGCTGGGGACAGAGTGACTGGAGAGCAGCCAGGCAGAGAGGGACCTGGGGGTACCGGTCGACAGCCAACTGAACATGAGCCACCAGTGTGCCCAGGTGGCCAAGAAAACCAATGACATCCTGGCCTGTATCAGGAATAGTGTGGCCAGCAGAACCAGGGAAGTCCTTCTGCACTGATTAGGCCACACCTTGAGTGCTGTGTCCAGTTCTGGGCCCCTCAATTTAAGAAAGATGTTGACGTGCTTGAACATGTCCAGAGAAGGGCACCAAGGCTGGTGAGGGGGCTGGAGCGCAGTCCTATGAGGAGAGGCTGAGGGAGCTGGGGGTGTGCAGCCTGGAGAAGAGGAGGCTCAGGGGAGACCTTATTGCTCTCTACAACTTCCTGAAAGGAGGTTGTAGCCAGGTAGGGGTTGGTCTTTTCTCTCAGACACCCAGTGACAGAACAAGCGGACACAGTCTCAAGCCGCACCAGGGCAGGATTAGGCTGGATGTTAGGAAGAAGTTCTTGACAGAGTGAGTGATTGGCATTGGAATGGGCTGCCCAGGGAGGTGGTGGAATCAACATCCCATCCCTGGAGGTGTTTAAAAGGAGACTGGATAAGGCATTTAGTGCCATGGTTTAGTTAATTAGAAGATGTTAGGTGATAGTTTGGACTCTGTGGTCTTGAAGGTCTTTTTCAACCTGGTTGATTCTATGATCGTCTTGAAGAAGACCCTAGACACCAATGGTATTTCCATCTCCTTCTGACAGAGGTTGCAGCATTAGCTTGCTTTCTCTTCAACCAAGGCTGCAGTCCTTCCATGCCTGACATTTCTGGGCTTTATGAGTGGATTTGTAGTGCAAGGATTGATTTATCGACTGCCTGGCCTGGCTGTACCTCTGGAACCTTCACAGAATCAAGGCTTCATTCATTCATATCCTATCACCAGGGAAAATGATGAGATTCAAAACAGTGATCAAAATATGAGCTGAACAAAGAAAGAAGGCAGAGAAAGTCTTGAAGTGAATATCTTAAATTCACCATGGAACCAGTAGGGAGGACCAACCCCCTACACCAGTACAGGTGAGGGGCTGACCTGCTGGAAAGCAGCTCTGCAGAGAAGGACCTGGGAATACTGGTCGACAAGTTTTACATGAACCACCAATGTGCCCTAATAGCCAAGAAGGCCAAGGGTCTTCTGTGGTACATGCAGAAGAGTGTGGCCAGCAGAGGGAGGTTCTCCTACCCCTCTACTTGGCTCTAGTGAGGCCACACTTGGAGTAGTGGGTTCAGCTCTGAGCTCTCCAGTTCAAGAAAGACAGGGAACTGCTTGAGAGAGTCCAGCAGAGGCTACAAAGATGCTGAGGGGACTGGAGAGTCTCCATGAGGAGGAAAGGCTGAGAGACCTGAGGCTTTTTAGGCTTGAGAAGAGCAGCCTGAGAGGGGATCTGATCAATGCTCATCAATAGCTGAAGGGCCTATGGGGGCAAGAGGATGGGGTCAGAGTCTTCTCTGACCAGTCATAGGACAAAGGGCAATAACTGGAACTCAGGAGGTTCCATCTGAATAGGAGGAGAAACTTCTTTGCTGTGAGGGTGCTGGAGCCCTGGAGCAGGCTGCCCAGAGAGATTGTGGAGTCTCCTCTGGAGAGATTCCAAACCCACCTGGACATTGTGATCCTAGGCAACCTGCTGTGGCTCACCTTGCTTTACCAGGAGGGTTGGACTAGACAATCCCTAAAGGACCCTTACAACTCCTACTATGCTGGGATTACATCATTTATAGTACCAGTAGCCCCTTTGGTGCTGTTATCCTGCAGAGGGCATTCAAACTACACCAAAGGGATAAGTGGGCTGAAGCTTCATCCAGCTTGCTCACTCTCCAGGCTGTCACTGCAGGACCCAGTGTCCCCAGGTATGCCAGTCCCTATGTCCTCTGCAGGCCCCAGTGTCCCCAGGTGTGCCAGCCCGCATGCCCTGTGCCGTATGGAAGCTGTCTCAGACCAGAGGCTGGTGCTTTGCTCCTGAGCTCACTGGAGCTGACTGTCTTTCTCTGTGTGCTCACAGCAATTACAAAGTAAAATTAGCTGAGTACCCTGCTGATTTGTCCCTGCTCCAAACAGCTCTGGAATAACCCAGTTTCCTTCCATCAACCCACCCCAAAAGCCCAAGGCAATAAAGACAGGATTTTAAAATCAGTTTCATTATGTAAGATCAGACCTGCAGGAGTTAACTGCTGCTTCCAGAGGGAAGCAGTGCTTAAATTTGAGGGGATATATCTTAGGCTGAGGGATGGGAAAATTCCCCTCCCCTGCTTTCTTCTGTTTCCAGCTGGCAAGAGGTGGGATTTTTCTCCTGTGTGATTTCTCATCCCTGTGCTGACATGACTACATTGAAAATCATGATTTTTCCCAGCTCCCTCCCCACTGTCTCTGTAATACCCTGCACTACTGCTAGCCCAGACAGCCCCAGAGAAACTCTCCTGCTTCTGATCTTGTTCTGCTCTTTCTCAAACCAAAACTCGATAGAAGCCATTGACCGATGGCACAGGAGATAAACACAGCAGCTCTCTGGGGCACCCAGACCAAGGTCATGTCACTGAGGGCAATCCCTTCTCATCTGATGTGGTCAGCAGCTGTCATTTATCTGGACATGGTGTGGTTAAGGTAGTTCCATTTCAAGGAACCTCTTGGGCTGCTCCTTGTTTTCAGGCTGAGATGGTTATTTTACTCTCAAATTCCTTCTTTTGCCTGACAACCCCTCAGTAAGAGGATCAGAGCACAGCTTCCATGGCACAGCCTGTGTCTGCTCCTGTCATCGAAGCATGTTATGCACAGGAAAGAGTTCTTTTCCCTCTAACCTGTGGATGAGAAGCTGGACATGAGCCAACACTGTGCACTTGCAACCCAGAAGGCCAATGGCATCCTATACTGCATCAAAAGAAGCATGTCCAGCAGATTGAGAGAGGTAATTCTACCACTTTGCTCTGGTGAAGCCTCATCTGGAGTACTGCATCCAGTTCTGGAGCTCTCAACACAGGAAGGACATGGACCTGCTGGAGGGGGTCCGGAGGGGGTCCAGAGGAAGGCTGCAAAAATAATCGGGGGGCTGGAGCATCTCTCGTACAAGGACAAGCTGAGAGGGCTGGGTTTGTTCAGCCTGGAGAAGAGAAGGCTTCAGGGAGACCTAATAGCAACCTTCCAGTACCTGAAGGGGCCTACAAGAATGCTGGAAAGGGACTGTTTACAAAGTCCTAGAGTGATAGGATGAAGGACAATGATTTGAAATTAGAGAAAAGTAGATTTATATTGGATGTTAAGAACAAGTTCTGCACCATGAGGGTGGTGGAACACTGCAGCAGGTTGCCCAGGGAGGTAATCGAGGCCTCATCCCTGGAGCAATTCAAAGTCAGGCTTGACAAGGCTCTCAGCAGCTTGATATAGTGGAGGATGTCCCTGCTGACTGCAGGGACTAGATGACCTTTAGAGATCACTTCCAACACAAACCAGTCTATGATTCCTTCTCTTTCTTCTGTTTTCCTCCTCCCTAGCCCCAAACCAGTAGGTTTCTTGCCACCAACGTGGAGAACCTATGGAGAATCTGAGTTTTAGGAGTCAGTATCCTGGAATTGTCACAGTTTATATGCTCACAAACAAGGACGTGCCTATGAGTTGACTTTATGTTCCCAAAGCTTGGGCAGTCACTTCTGAAAAGTCTTTAGCTGTCATTCTTTACAGTCAGATGCCTTCAGGAATCCTGCTTTCCAAAGCAATTTTATCCTAAACAACTTAGTAACATCAAGTGTTTGGCCTCAAGGCTGAGGACTCTGTCAGCTTTTCTAGATTCACAATGTTAATTTATTAGCTCTCCTTGGATAGCTTTTATGTTTGCCACTCCGGGCTAGACAAATGCTGCAGACAGCAACATCTCTTCACACCATGACCTCCACTGGCTGAGAAAAGCTGCAGGAATATGTGGGGGTGAAAATAATGCTAGGATCAGCCTAATGCTTAGTGTTTCTACTGCTCTACTGGAGGGCAGGAACCCCTCTGCTGTGAGGACAGGCTGGGAGAATTGAGGTTGTTCAGCCTGCAGAAGAGAAGGCTTCAGGGAGACCTTAGAGCAGCCTTTCTGTACTTAAAGGAAAAATTTAGGAAACTTAGGAAAAATTTATTCACAGAAAAGGGTTCTCAGGCATTTGAATAGGCTTCCCAAGGAGGCAGTGGAGTCACCATCTCTGCATGATTTAAAAGACAGGTGGATGTGGTGCTAAGGGATGTGCTTTAGTGGTAGTTAGTAGCTTATCGTGAGCTCTAGGTG
This sequence comes from Ramphastos sulfuratus, assembly GCA_013399055.1. Taxonomy (NCBI): domain Eukaryota; kingdom Metazoa; phylum Chordata; class Aves; order Piciformes; family Ramphastidae; genus Ramphastos; species Ramphastos sulfuratus. Next base: position 67,467 of record WBNM01024386.1, on the reverse strand, counting down.
GGCTGTTGGACTTGATCTCACAGGTCTCTTCCAACCTCTGCAGTTCTGTGATTCTAAGGGGGACAGACTGGGAACAGATGTTTCAGCAGGGCCTGTTGGGACAAGACAAGGGACTACGGTTTGAGACTAAAAGAGGGAGCTTTAGACTGAATGGAATACATGTTTTATGCTGAGGGTGGTGAGACATAGGCCCAGGTGAGGCATTCCCAGACATGATAGAAGCACCATTCCTGGAACTATCCCAGGTCAGGTTGTTTGGGGATCTGAGCAACCTCCCTAGTTGTAGATGTCCCTGCTGGCTGCAGGGGGCTTGGGCTAGATGACCTTTAAAGGCCCTTTTCAACCCAAACCAGTCAGTGATTCTATTGCAGGTAGCAGAAGGGCGATTGCAGGGAGGGCTCTGCTGCTGGCTGCTGCCCACAGAGTCGAGGAGAGATTTCCAAAGACAGGTTCTAGTGAAAGCAGAGCTCTGTACAGATGGAAATTTGCTGCTCTTTGATGATCGAACCTGTCAAACATCAGTATTTCTGGCAATGCCTTGCATGTTTCTGGTGTAAAGGCAGAAGCTAAATTTTACTGTCAGAAGAGAGGACACCTAATAGCAGCCTTCCAGTACCTGAAGGGACTTACAAGAAGGCTACAGAGGGACTGTTTACAAAGGCCTGCAGTGATAGGATGAGGAGCAATGATTTGAAATAAGAGAAGAACAGATTTACATTGGATGTTAGGAAGAAGTTCTGCACTGTGAAGGTGGGGGAACACTGAAATGAGTTGCCCAGGGAAGTGGTTGAGGCCCCATCTCTGGAGATATTCAAGATGAGGTTGTACAAGGTTCTGAGCAACCTGATCTAGCGAAGGATATCCCTGCTGACTGCAGGAGGGTTGGACTAGATGACCTTTGGAGGTCATTTCCAACTCAAACCGTTCTATGGTTCTATGACTTTTTGCTGTGACACCATTACTCCTGTCTCTACTACCATCAGGTTTGGGGTTTTTTTCTGTTTTAATTAATGTCTTGCAAATTGCCCATTTCTGGAATTAACTTGCTAGAAATGGACTTGATGTTCTCCAGAGGTTCCTTCCAACCCCTACCATTCTCTGATTCTGTGATCTTTATGATCACAGCAGTGTTAGGGCCTCTTAGAATGCCCAAGGCTTTGCACCTCGGCAGCAGTAATTATTGAGTCACCATCAATTTTTGTTTTGTTGTTTGCCAAACTCTAAACAGGCTGTAATAACTGATTAATAGACTGCACCTGGAATGGAAATTTTTATTCAGGGAGCTCATTTTCAGATACTTTTATAACCTTTTCTAGTGCTAACTGTGGAGAAATTGAATTGGTCAGTTTTAATGTCCTGAATTTGAACCACCCAACTAAGTCCAGCAGGAAGGAAAATGTAAATGATGTAAAGCAAATCTGGATTTCTGTGGCTTTCATCCTCTGGGACATTACAGTAACATGGGCACAGGCTTCTTCATTCTAAGCATAATTTATGTGCTTGTATATATGTATAGAGAAAGCAGGGAATACATTATACTGTGTAAGATTTTTGCTGCTCACTTCTGGCTATTGCACAGAAGGTGAACAGAGGACAGACTGGCCTGCAGCATTCTGGCAGGCCCTCTGCTGAGGGGGCTGGACCATGTCCTGCCAGCTCTCCACTGCCGAGCTGTTCTTTGTCTGGAGATGCTATTATCAATTGCTGTTGTTTTTCCCTGTCATTCTCAAATTTGCTCCTGTGGCCAAAGAGGAAGTAACATGGATGGTAGCTTAGCTTGAGAGAGCCAAGCCCTCCTTTCCTTTCTCTAGTTAAATAGGCTGGGACAGTTTTTGCTCTTTTTCCATTTCTGGGAAACCCATTAAGTTCTATCCTTCTGCTTTCCTCAGCTGTGTTTCTGATGATTCAGTGAAGCAGTACACGTCAAAGGACCACCTTGCCAAGCATTTCCAGGTTCCTGTATTCAAGTTTGTGGGCAAAGACAACAAGGTAAGCTCAAAACCCACCTCTTGGATATTGCATAATCTCTGACCTGCCTGAAGAGTCTCAACACATAGCTGGCTGTATTAGACCATGAAGGGGAGGAGTGGCTGGCCAAAGGCAGATCCTGCCATCCCTCTTCCAGCAGCTGGCTTTTAGGAGCCTGACACAAGTTCTTTAAGGCAAAGTGATAGAAGCAACTAAATGTGAAGGACAGTTGTAGAGCATCAACACTACAGCAGGCTAAAATCATTGTTTCCAGGATAGTCTTTAGTGGGCCCTTCTATCCTGGGCAAGAAAAGTGTTCACAGTCACAAAGCAGAAACCTGGGGAGTTAGGCACATTAGGCAGTATCCTGTCTTCAAAACAAGATAGTCCATAGTTTGGAGTCTCTTCAGCTTTCCATCTTCTCTGACTCTTGTGGGTACAGATGCAAGGCCACCATATGGTTTAATTCTATGTGAAACCAGGCCATCCAGGCTGGTGGCATTCTGGGACAGAAGCTTTGTAGTGGGAGGACAGTTAAAGGATGCCATTTTCCTAATGCAAATAACTTTCCTTGGCTATACTGGAAGAAATCAGGCCTTTCAACCACTGCTGTTATGCTCAGCCAATGCTGCTTGCTCCAAAAGTGGCATAAACGTGCCACTCCAGCTCCTGGAGAGCCTCAGGAGGGTTAAAATGGACGAGATCTTTCAAAACTCAGAAATTTTGCTTGGCTTCTGATTGTCACTGCTGCCTCCAACCTGCATCCTCCCATCCTGTGCTGGGATTTTGCTTCAAACCTCACCACTGACAAAATATTCACAAATATTTGCTTCCCTAACTGCTGTTTGCAGGGATCTTGCATATTCTCCTTGTCATTAGGAGGGCAGGAAGCAGCAATCCTGTCACTGGCTGCCTTTGCTGTATGGAAAGAAAAGGCAGCTGTCTCCCTGCCCTTTGTCTTCTCCTCCCCTCAACTTCTGGTCTTAGCCCCTCATCAATCTGCATTTTCCCTCTTTGCTCCCTGATTTCCTAGCTTTGTTTTTTCAGCTCACATCAAATTCTCTTGTATGTTTCTATCAGTCCATCTGCTTGTGAGGCTTCCTGTATTCTTGACCAGCTTCCTGCTGTGCAACTCGTGTCAGTCCATGCCAACTCTTCCAAGCTTGTTCCTGACATTTTCATCCCTTCCTCTGGAGGATTATTCCATGCCTGCATATTCCCCTTCTAGCCCCTGGCTAACAGACAGAAGCCGTGCTTTGAGATCTCATCTGGAAAGCGTACCCTCTCCTGGGCACCTAAGAAACCAGATGGAGCAGCCAGTTTGGCTGTGGATGCCGATGGTGGCTGAGGACCTCATTGAAGCAGGGGCAGAAATGGCTGTGCCATGGCTAGTGTGATTGCCAGGGCTGCCTGCTGACTTGGCCTGCTGTCTCACCACCCTCCAGGAAGTCTTCTTGCATTGCCGCATCCTCGTGTGCGGGGCGCTGGACGAGAGCTCCCGCTGTGCCCAGGGCTGCCGGAGGCGGGTCCGCAGGTTGGCTGTGACAGAGGAGGAGGAGGAAGCTGGTCATGTGGCAAACCACATCCTGACTGGTGGACCCATCAGAATTGACTTTGAAGACTAACATCCACCCTCTGGAACAGCATCTCCACCTAAGATCAGCCTTCCTCATCAATGCATTCTGCCATGGCTGTTTGAGAAACAAAGTATTTGGTCAAGCCCCACTTGAACCTCAGGACTTGCCTCCACAACTGCATGACAATCATCTGTGGGCACACAAGGCAGCCCTTTGAGTGCCGCCCGGACTGCGGAACACTTTGGCTTTACCCACATTCCTTCCCAACAGCCCTTTGGTTGAAGGAACCCTGTTGCTTCACAGGCCTGAAACATTACCCAGCTTTGTCTTTCCCTACATCTGCCTGCAGGCTCCACGGGGCTGTTCCTCCTTGACTAAACCAACGTTATTCTAGTTCCTCTTTCATCAGGCAGCACAAGCAGTGTCATAGGTAAACGTATTTGCTGTGCTGCTCTATGAGTGATGCTGAAGCTAATAAAAACATGTATAAACACATCTGTCTTGTAATGTGGAAGTTCCTTGGAGCTACAAAGCAGTTGCAGGCAGGTAAAACTCAGCTCTGTCACAGGCACATTTAAATGTTAGTTTTAAATAGTAAAAGGTATTTGAAACAACTCAGGATTGTTTTAGTATCTCTTGGTCATTGCATGTAGCGTAATAGTGTCTCTTCTTTTACTCTACCATTATTTTTATCCTTTTTCTTCCCCAGCTGTGATGTCTTTCCTACATGCTGTAGCACCTCCATTGTAAGAAACAAAGACCATTAGACACCTACAAACACCTCCATCCCAAGTGTGCTGCTACCAGCTCTTTGTTTGACAGCTGGAATGCATCACCCTGCTCTGGAGAGTCTGGGGCTTTGGCAAAGGACTGAGGGGAACACGCCTTCAGCTTTCACAGCAATCATTTGCAATGTGGGGAGTTCTTGGGACAGGGTTGTCCCCAGTGAGCTGGTGACAGGAGACACAGCAGCACTGTCTGAGTGACTCTGCATGTGGAGATGCTCAGTGGATGAGAGCTGGCTGGGGACATAATTACTGGTGATGGTGGTGGCATCGTGCTTGTCAGGAATCCCTTTGGACCATCAAGAGCTTTCCAAAGGAAATATAACAAGTGATTATCTCAGGCTCCTCTGAGCTTCATTCTGGAGCAAGAGCACTGTGTGGTGAAGAATTAGAATTGTGGGGTGAAACCACAGTGAGCAGTGAAGGACTGTGGGAAAGGCAGGGTTGGAGGTGGGAGAGGAAGGATCTAGCTTCACTCTTGTCTGTGGCACAGTAGCGTATCCGTGAGGTTTCCTGAAAGAAGCTTTGCTGTGTCTGGAGGTGCAGCCCAGAAGGCAGCCATGTCGTGGGCTGCATCAGAAGTGTGACCAACAGGACAAGAGAGGTGATTCTGCCCCTCTGTCCTGCTCTTGTGAGACCCCACCTGTAGTACTGCATCAAGTTCTGCTGTGCCCAGCATAAGAGAAACATGGAGCTGCTGGACTGGGTCTGGATGAGGCTGTGAAGATGATCAGAGGGCTGGAGAACCTCCCCTGTGAGAACAGGCTGAGAGAGTTGGGGCTTTTAAGCCTGGAGAAAAGAAGGCTCTGGGAAGACAGAGCAGCCTTCCAGTAGCTGAAGGGGCCTATAAGAAAACCAAAGAGTGGCTTTTTACACGGGCTTGTAGTGATAGGATGTGATGGAATTAGGCTGGAGATTGGGAAAAAATTCTTTAGAGTGGGAGTGATGAGACACTGGAACAGGTTGCCCATGGAGGTTGTGTGTGCCCTCTTCCTGGAGGTGTTCAAGGCCAGGTTGGATGAGGTCCTGAACCTGGTCTAGAGAAAGGTGTCCCTGCCCATAACTTGGGGCTTGGAACTAGATGGTCTTTAAGATCCCTTCCAACCTAAACCATTCTATGAGTCTATGCTCCAGAAGAACTCCAACCCTGCAGTACCCATTTTCTGCTTTACTTGGAAGCAGCCAAACTGCTGCCAGGGCCAAAATGTATTGTTGTTCTCAAATGGATAGGGAGCCCACCCCTATTTGAAGGGACCGTTTAGAAGGGAGTCACAAATCACTACAGCAATATTGCTTTTCACAGCTTGCTTTCTTCTGGTGAGATTCCAGTGAGGAATAGGTGTTTGATGGGCCGGGGCTTTTGTGATTTTTCTAAATGGCATCACAGCAGCATTTCCACCTTGGGAGTGTGCATGAGTGGGTGCATTGGAATAAATGAAAATGTTTCTGGGATGGCAAGTGGAGATCAGTGGAGAGACACACTTCATGTATCCTGTGAAACCAAGATGAAAGAATTGGGGCTTTTCAGCGTGAAGAAGAAAAGACTTTGCAGAGACCTTAGAGCTACAGTTCAATATCTGAAGGGGTCCTACAGGAAGGCTGGGGAGGGACTATTTAGAAAGGCTTGGAGTGATAGGATATGGGGCAATGGTTTGAAACTGGAGCAAGGTAGAATTAGGTTAGACATCAGGAGGAAGCTGTTCATAATGGGAGTGGTGAATTAGTGGAAGAGGCTGCACGGGGATGCAGTTGAGGCCCTATCCCTGGAGACATTCAAGATCGGACTCAATGTAGCCCTGGGCAGCCTGATCTGTTGGAGGTGTCTCTGCTGACTGCAGTGAGGTTGGACAAGGTGACCTCTGAGAGTCTCTTCCAACCCAATGCAGTCTGTGAATTATCTAACCACATGTGCAATAAAAAGCAAGCCAAAAGCCTCCTTCTTGCACTGCTCTGCCTCTCCTGGTTCTGCTGATTCACATCTGCAGTAGGGCCACATGGGCAATTTCCCGCTATCACTTCTTTGTTCAGGCAGCACCTGCTAAATATACTTGTTTTGATAAAACAAGCACTGGGAAATGAAATTAATTAGCTGGTGCCTTCTGGAGAGGCAAATGGTGGGTTTTTTGGTTTTTTTTGTTTGTTTGTTTGCCTGAAAGGGAAGTGGGGGAGCGGTGGAGGGGGAGGTTCATTTCTTGGCTTATTTCAGTTATTTGTGCACATTATTGGTTTCTCCTGACAAATTTGTAGGGAGCAGCTTCTCCGCTCTGTGGCTTTTTAATTAAATCACCTGGGTGAGTAAGGAGGAAACTGTGCTCTCTGTGGCCTGTGAGTGGAGCAGGCTGGGAAGCTGTTCAGTTTGCCCTGCAAGCAGGATAGTAGGTCTGCTATCTGCTACTGCCCTGTGGCCATTCCTCCTCTGAGATGCAGGAGGTGGCTCCTAGGCACAAACAAACCCTTTTTTCAAAGTCTTTGAGATCCTCCCTCATTTACCTCTTGTTTCCATCTGTTACCTTTGTCAGCATTACAACCTGGACATGAAATCAAAGCCAAACTCAACTGAGAACCAAGGGATTTGTTTTGTCTGTTTAATCTGCCACGCCACAGAGTGGAAGTAAAACACACTGTAGAAGCAGGCACTGCATGTGTGAGAAGACAACACACCCAACCACTGTGCTGGAAGGTCCAACCAGCACTGCCGACCATAGCTCAAAATCCGAGCTCTATCAGTGCTGCCCAGTGCTGCCCAGTGAGTGTGGTGTTGGTATTGCAGCTGGTGCCACCTTATTCTCTTTTAGGATGTAAAGTGAAGGTTCGAACATTAGATGTCCAGGAGCAAACACCTATCACTTACCATCCTAGTCCCTGTTTTTATGTCCTCAGTGAACACATAGAGATTACTGTTTGAGGAACCTGTCAGTAGGAGACCACACTGGCTGAATGGGTTGAACATCATCAGCAAGAGCTGCAGGTAATCCTGCCAACACGAAGTTGACAGAAACCTTTGGGTGAGCATGGCCTTGTCTTCCTGTTCTGAGCAGGGTGGAAGTGAAGATGCCCCAAGGTTTGTGTGCTCACCTGGAGAGTCCCATGATCAGCTCCTCCCATAGCTGTACGCCACTGGCTAGCAGGAGCAGTGCAGAGGGGAAACTGTTTTCAGTTGGGATGCAAAAGTTTTGCTGTCATTCATGAGCTGGTTTTCTCCTATGCAGGACTAACCAGTGGTTTTCTTGAGTTGCAGCCATCTCTCAAAGGTTCAAGTGTCCATGCAGAGCTGCTTATAGGGTTTGTTTTGTGGTGAAAAATGCGCCAGTTCAGTTGCTGGCCCATGCGCAGCAGCCTGTAGTGCTTGGGATGAATTGGTGGTCTGAAAGCATGCAGAAATTACTACTTCAGTGGTGTCCAATACATCAGTCTCTGGATTGAGAGATCTTGTTCAGAACCCATCAATTTCTCACCTGTCACTGTTACCTGGCTTAGCTTCAATCTGCTATCACTTGAACTGTAGAACGTTTTAACATTCACTAGCTGGTTGGCTACTGAGTGTAGACAAGATAGGCTTCTTTATGTTGTGCCATTTAATCATAACAGTGTGCTCGCATGGAAAACTGGCAACAGGCACCATTTCACCAATGAAATACAAAATCTGGGAAGTGTCTGGTATGAGGAACATTTCCTTCCCATCCCAAAGTGCATGTTTCTTAGATGGATATTCAAGATTCTGTCCAACCTCCTGCTCTGACAGACACACACTGCAGTGAACCCTGACAATGCAGTCTGTGGCATTAGCACAGCTGGGACAGGTTGTCACTGCATCCCATCAGTGTGAATTAAGATCCTCCTCGGTGGAAGACATCCCTGTACACCTCATGGAGTCACTTCCATTTTCCTGGTCTTAATCCCCATGGGTTCTTGTCTTTTCAGTCTGGTTGGGGCCAGGTGAATGTCTCACTGCTGTAAAGCAAAGATGACTGGCAAGAGCAGGAAGATGGAGCTTAAATAATATATAGCTCCATGCATATACTTAAACCAGAAAGAGAAGCAACTAAGACAGACTCTTTCCACTCTTGTTAAATCATCCTTCTGTAGCCTTAACTTTCCTGTGGCAGATGGAAGAACATAACCATAAACACATTTACAGGAGATGTTGAAGTATTTACGTGGCCTGGCACGCACACCCGTAGCAGCTTCCTTTCAGCATGGAACACAGATGAGAGCTGCCTGCAAATGTCTTGTGTAGATGAAACTCCTTACAAAGCTTTACATTTCAATCTGGGGTGCAGTAAAAGCTCCTAAGAGCAGATGGAAGCATTAACCCTGCTTTAAGAAGGCTACACTTCAGATAGCTGTGTCCCTGCCCCACAAAGGCAGCCCTGCCACCTGACAGAAAAGACTGCAGGATTGTGGATATCTCATCCAAGGCAACTGTGAACCTCCTGTGTCCCTCCTGCTAGAGGTGGAGGTGGATACCCAGACTTTTGTATAAAAAAGGGATCCTAAGGGGAAAGCTTTGTTAAATGATATAGGGGGAAATATAATTAAATAGATCTGGATGACACTGCAAAAGAGATTAGCCTCCTCTCCGGAGACTGTGGGAGAGTGCTGTGATTTCACATCTCAAATGTGGTGGGCTTTGGTCCAAACCCTTCCTCCCAAATAGAGGTTGTGCCTCTATCCACAGATCCTTTGAGTCTTCCTCATGTACCAAATCCCCAGATGTTTGATAATGTTTTAGGGTCCACCAAATATTTAAATAAACAGGGGTGTCAGGGTGTGTAACAAGAAGATGGAAAATGTCAGGGATGGGTGTGAGCAGCATACTGAAAGCAAATTACCTCTCTTCAGTCTGCCACTAGTGATGGAAAAATGTGAGTAGTGTGTCCATGGACAGGGATTTTCAGAGGCAGCAGAAACCTGATGCCCTTGCACCACAAATTAGAGTGTGAAGGGGTGGGGATAGCTAACACGTGTATCTGAGGCAAACAAACAAGTAAAACCCCTTGTTTGTTACCACCATTGTGTCCTGCTTGCCTCTCCTGATCAGTCTGCAGAGAAAATTGGCATCAGATTCCTCAGGCTGGTGGACTTGGAAAGCAGTGGTAGGGCTGTTGCATTGCATCTGTGGGACAGCAGGCATCACTGCCCTGTGCCCACAGGCTGCCTCCCCTTCCGCAGCCCTCTGCCCAAAAGTTGTAGTCGATGTGCCCAGGTCCCCCCAGCGCGTTTGAGGCCAGGAGGCTGAAGAAACGGCTATGCCGAAGTGTGCTGTCAGAGGGGATGCTTGGCAGCTGCCTCCTGCTCTTCCTCACAGCTCATCTCGCTCTTCCTCGCTGCAGATGCAGGCGCTCCTTTGGCTGTTCATGAAGGGCCGGCAGCCCAGAGTCCAGACGGCGTTGAACACTGTGTCTGCCATGGATTCACAGGCTGCCAGAAAGGAAGAAATCATGGTGGAAGGTGAGCAACAGGCACAGCTGAGGGCTGGGTGGAAGCTCCCTTAGCCTGAGACCCTGCGCTGAGCTGTAGTGGTCCAGAGCTTGGGGGTGCTGGTGGATGAGAAGTTGGACATAAGCCAGCAATCTGCACTTGCAGCCTGGAGGGCCAATGGCATCCTGGGCTGCATCAAAAGCAGCATGGCCAGCAGGTTGAGAGAGGTGATTCTGCCACTCTGCTCAAGTGAGACCCCACCTGGAGTGGTGTGTCCAGTTGTGGGGCTCCCAACACAAGAAGGACATGGACCTGCTGGAGTGGGTCCAGAGGAGGGCCACAAAGATGATCAGAGGGCTGGAGCACCTCTCCTACAAAGACAAGCTGAGAGAGTTATGATTGTTCAGCGTGGAGAAATAAGGGCTCTGGAGAGACCGTATAGCTGCATTTCAATATCTGAAGGGGACCTACAGGAAGGCTGGGGAAGGACTGTTCAGAAGGGTTTGTAGTGATGGGACCAAGGCAATGGTTTGAAACTGGAATAGGGTAGATTTAGGCTGGACATCAGGAGGAAGTTCTTTACAATGAAGGTGGTGAAATAATGGAAAAGGGTTGCCCAGAGTGGTGATGGTGTCCCCATCCCTGGACATGTTCAAGGTCAAACTTGATGGGGCCCTGGACCATCTGCTTTAGTTGGAGATGTCCCTTTTGAGTGTAGGGGGGCTTGGACAAGATGAGCTTTGAAGGTCCCTTCCAGCCCGATGCGTTCTGTGGTTCTCTATTGGCTGCTGGAAGTGAGGGCTGTTGTCTCTATGTATTGAATCATTTTTATAAACCTAAAGGTTCCCTCCTGCTGAACTGGGGGCTCTGTGCTCTTGTGGGTGGCACCAATCTGGCACCAATTTCTTTTCCACTAGTCCCCCTCCCTTCTTGTCTCTCTCAGGCTTTTCTCCTTGATGGATCACCAGGGCCACTCCAAATAGCACTCTTTACCAAGCAGATTTCCCAGAAGACCTCCAGAGCAGTGTCTTTTCTGGCTCACTCTCTGCTCAGTTTTGCCTACAGCCACTGGCAACCAACTTCCACTACTTTTGGAGAATTCTAGTGCCAACTGACAGACAGCATGAACAATCCTACTGTTGTTGAAGCAGCAGAGCTGTCCATACAGCCTGCCTGTCAGTCCTTTGTCATCCCAAAAAACAAGCCTAAAACTTCTTGCTGATGAATAAATAGGCTAATAGTTCTTTTAGGGTTTACTCACAGGCACTAATATTGATTGCTGTATGCATAATAGATTTGGGAAAACCATGGTCTGGAAACTGTCTCTTTTCATCTCAGCCTCTTTGAGTGCCTCCTGCTGCTCCTGCTGCTCCAGGAGCCTGCTCATTTGGTGGACATAGGAGAGGCTCTGATGAGTCNGGACAGCAGGCATCACTGCCCTGTGCCCACAGGCTGCCTCCCCTTCCGCAGCCCTCTGCCCAAAAGTTGTAGTCGATGTGCCCAGGTCCCCCCAGCGCGTTTGAGGCCAGGAGGCTGAAGAAACGGCTATGCCGAAGTGTGCTGTCAGAGGGGATGCTTGGCAGCTGCCTCCTGCTCTTCCTCACAGCTCATCTCGCTCTTCCTCGCTGCAGATGCAGGCGCTCCTTTGGCTGTTCATGAAGGGCCGGCAGCCCAGAGTCCAGACGGCGTTGAACACTGTGTCTGCCATGGATTCACAGGCTGCCAGAAAGGAAGAAATCATGGTGGAAGGTGAGCAACAGGCACAGCTGAGGGCTGGGTGGAAGCTCCCTTAGCCTGAGACCCTGCGCTGAGCTGTAGTGGTCCAGAGCTTGGGGGTGCTGGTGGATGAGAAGTTGGACATAAGCCAGCAATCTGCACTTGCAGCCTGGAGGGCCAATGGCATCCTGGGCTGCATCAAAAGCAGCATGGCCAGCAGGTTGAGAGAGGTGATTCTGCCACTCTGCTCAAGTGAGACCCCACCTGGAGTGGTGTGTCCAGTTGTGGGGCTCCCAACACAAGAAGGACATGGACCTGCTGGAGTGGGTCCAGAGGAGGGCCACAAAGATGATCAGAGGGCTGGAGCACCTCTCCTACAAAGACAAGCTGAGAGAGTTATGATTGTTCAGCGTGGAGAAATAAGGGCTCTGGAGAGACCGTATAGCTGCATTTCAATATCTGAAGGGGACCTACAGGAAGGCTGGGGAAGGACTGTTCAGAAGGGTTTGTAGTGATGGGACCAAGGCAATGGTTTGAAACTGGAATAGGGTAGATTTAGGCTGGACATCAGGAGGAAGTTCTTTACAATGAAGGTGGTGAAATAATGGAAAAGGGTTGCCCAGAGTGGTGATGGTGTCCCCATCCCTGGACATGTTCAAGGTCAAACTTGATGGGGCCCTGGACCATCTGCTTTAGTTGGAGATGTCCCTTTTGAGTGTAGGGGGGCTTGGACAAGATGAGCTTTGAAGGTCCCTTCCAGCCCGATGCGTTCTGTGGTTCTCTATTGGCTGCTGGAAGTGAGGGCTGTTGTCTCTATGTATTGAATCATTTTTATAAACCTAAAGGTTCCCTCCTGCTGAACTGGGGGCTCTGTGCTCTTGTGGGTGGCACCAATCTGGCACCAATTTCTTTTCCACTAGTCCCCCTCCCTTCTTGTCTCTCTCAGGCTTTTCTCCTTGATGGATCACCAGGGCCACTCCAAATAGCACTCTTTACCAAGCAGATTTCCCAGAAGACCTCCAGAGCAGTGTCTTTTCTGGCTCACTCTCTGCTCAGTTTTGCCTACAGCCACTGGCAACCAACTTCCACTACTTTTGGAGAATTCTAGTGCCAACTGACAGACAGCATGAACAATCCTACTGTTGTTGAAGCAGCAGAGCTGTCCATACAGCCTGCCTGTCAGTCCTTTGTCATCCCAAAAAACAAGCCTAAAACTTCTTGCTGATGAATAAATAGGCTAATAGTTCTTTTAGGGTTTACTCACAGGCACTAATATTGATTGCTGTATGCATAATAGATTTGGGAAAACCATGGTCTGGAAACTGTCTCTTTTCATCTCAGCCTCTTTGAGTGCCTCCTGCTGCTCCTGCTGCTCCAGGAGCCTGCTCATTTGGTGGACATAGGAGAGGCTCTGATGAGTCAGTGGAAAAACAAGGCTTTGGATAACTGGCATTGCTGCAGCTGGGATGTTTATGCCCATCTGAGGAGAATGCAGCTGCTCTTCGCTGTCTGCTTTCCCTGAACTCCTGGTGACTCAGTGGAAAGGATCCCAGTTAAGAGCTGAGATGCTGGTAGAAAAGGACTGTGTGACAATCATGGAATGGCTTAGGTTGGAAGGGCCCTTAGAGATTATCTACTCCAACCTCCCTGCCATGGCAGGGATGCCTTTCAACTAGACTTGGTTGCCTGAGGTCTCATCCAGCCTTGCCTTAAACATCTCCAGGGAGGAGGCAGCTACAATCACTCTAGGCAACCTGTTCCAGAGTCTTACCACCCTCATACTGAAGAACTTCTTCCTAAGATCCGGTCTAACCCTACTCTCCCTCACTTAAAACCATTCCCTGTAGTCTTGTCACTAGACAGTCTCATGAAAAGTCCCCTCTCGAGCCTTCCTGTAGGCTCCCTACAGGTATTGGAAAGCAAGTCTAAGGTCCCCCAGAGTCTTCTCCAGGCTGAACCCCAGCTCCCTCATCTTGTCCTCATAGCAGAGTTGCTTCAGCCCTTGGATCATCCTTGTGGCCCTTCTCTGGACTAGCTCCAGCAGGTCTGTGTCCTGCTTATGCTGGGAACTCCAGAACTAGGCACAGTTATTTGAGGTGGGGTCTCACAAGAGCAGAGTAAAGGGGCAGAATCACCTCTCTTGACCTGCCGACCACACCACTCCTGATTCAACCCAGGATACTTTGCCTTCTGGGCTGCTACAAGGCAAGAGAAGGCAGAACCAGGCAGCAGAGGATGGGTCAGTTTCCTGTGTGTTAGCAACTATCTGTGCCTCCTGCAACAACCAAGACAGAGATGTAGTCCTACTTCACTATAGGCAGGAGTGGCTTGGCTCAGCCAAGGAGTGTGCTCCACCTTAACTTCCTAAGATCTATCAGTCTGCTTCACTCCTGCAGGTAGAAGGGAGAAATGAGGGATCTAAAAAATTGGCAGGGGGAAATGTGAAGAGATAGGAAGAGGTTGGCTGCATGAAGACCTGCAGATAAGGGTGACCATGAAAGACTGGCTGTGCTTGATCTGTAGCGCTTGTATCTCAGTCCATATCTCTGTTTTCTCTTGCTGACCTGGTCAAGTCTTTCCTAACATTTATCTGTGATGAGGTAGAAAGCCACCCGCACTAGAACCAGTGTCAAGCAGACTTGTCCATGTTTCCTAATCAGTCTGGAAAACAAATACTTGTTTAACTCTTCCTTACAGTGGTGCAGGAGCAGCAGGGATGAATCCTGGGGCACTGGCCATGGGGAACTGTGAGAAACTCAGCAGTGGCACCAGTTTTGTTAGACTTTGGGAACTTGCCCTTCTCAAGGGCTCTGCCAGTTTTTCAGACCAGAGCTGCTTTAAGTGTCTTTAACTGTTTCAGTGCCACTAACTGATGAGAAGGTCTCTGCCTGTTCTGTGTTACTGCCACACAGCCCACATTCAAGAGGTAGATACTAGCCTTAGAGAGGATGGGGATGCTCCAAAGTGGCCTCAGGAGTAGCCGCCTAGGAGAGCTTCCTTGCTATGCCTGAATTATGGAAACAGCAAGGTAGGTATTTTCCCTTCCTCACACAGAGCAGAGGTGCTTGGTGTTGGCACAGAGGATCAAGAGGCTGGCTTGGGCTGTCACATGTGTAACCTTCACAGAGAGAACATGTCTTCAGAGGAGCATCTAAGGGAACTGGTGGTGTTTAGTTTGGAGAAAAGGAGGCTGAGGGGGCAGACTTTCTCATTCTGTACAACTCCCTGAAAGGGGGTTGGAGTTAGGTGGGGATTGGTCTCTTCTCACATGTAACAAGGACAAGAGGCAACTGCCTTAAGTGGCACCGGGTGAATTTTAGGCTGGATATTAGGAGAAATTTCTTCCCTGAAAGAGTTGTCAAGCCCTGGAGCAGGCTGCCCAGGGCAATGGTGGAGTCCCTATCCCTAGAGAGGGTTCAAAACCATGTAAATGTGGTGCTGAGGGACATAGTTTACTGGTGATCTGGCAGTGCTGGGCTGAAGGTTGGACTTGATGATCTTACAGGTCTCTACCAAGCAGCCCGATTCTGTGATTCTAAAAGCAGCCTTTACCAAGAAGGTTTTCTCAAAATCGCAGACTGAGACTATTGAAATTAGGCAAAACCGGGGTGACTCTTGAGCTGCTGACACATCACTAGAACTTTGTTGACATCTAGGGGGCTTCTGAGCAATCCAGATTGCCCTACAATGCCTCAGCCACCACCCATGCACCTGTGTCTTGCTGCGTCTCTGGTGCCATTGTCATGTCTTATCTGTGAGCCACATCCTGGAGAGCTTCTGTCCTTGGCTCGTCCAGTTCGTTGGCCTATGGCCAAGTAGAAGTTTCGATGTGTGGCTTACTGGCTCTGGAAGGCTTTTTCTTCTCCTATGAAGGTGTTTGAACTCTCAGAGAAGACATCCAAGCGTTGAAAGAACCCTTCGACTGCTCTCTGACCCATCTGTGACAAGCTCAGGACAGATCTGCTGCTCCCTACTACAGTTTTGCTTCTCTGGGCAAGGAAAGGGTTCCCTGCCCACACCCTCCCCTTCCTGCCATGATTTGTTCCCTCCTCAGGGGCTGCCAGCCTGGAAGCCTACCTTCCACCTTGGAGACAAAGCCGAGGCTGCGCTTGAGGTCGGAGCAGATGGAGTGGAGGCACCAGCGGAACTTGGCATCGCAGCGGTACTTGTTGGCCCCACAGGTATCGTAACAGATGTCCAGCTGGTTGCAGCACTTGGTCATGGCAGGGATGCCCAAATCTAACTGGGGAAGGAGACAAAAGAAGCATCCTTTGAGTGCCTCCTGGCATGGGATTCAAACACCTGACACTGAGTGACGTGTTGCAGAGCCCAGCTGGCTCCTTTGCTGGCGCAGCAGGAAGGAACACATGCCTCTCCCTCACCAGCTGAAGAAAGTGGTGACAGTAGTGTAGCTCCCATGCAGTGTGGACCACATTCCCTTTTTTCTGTCTTCCTCTGGTAGAGAGCTGGGAAACACTTCCTCCAAAGCCTTTTGCTGTTTCTAATATGTCAGAGCTCATTGGAGAGCTTCCTGTCCTTGCCAGCAGTGGCAAAAGCCCCTTTTCTCTTTCCTCCTTTTCCCACAACCTTGCCAAGTCCTGCTTCTTGGCCTAATGCATCTACTAAAAGTGTGATGAATGCCTCATTTCTCAGAGGTGCCCCATCAGGCCAAGAAGATACATCTTGGGCCAGGGAGTTCTTGCTTGGGGGCAAACAGCAAGTGTAGCTAATAACCATGATGCGGAAGATGCGGCAGAAGGTCTGTCTTCTGGAGAGACTGGACTCATTAGCTTGCTATAAATTCTTTCTCTTTTTGGCCTTCCTCATGTAATATGCAGGAGATGAGTTGTGTCTTCATTGCACTCAGCACCCACCACTGCCTGCATAAGGAGGAGACACCACAGAAATGCCCACAAGGCTTGCAATGACCTGTGGTTTAAGGGACATGACAAATGGGCTGTGAAGGAGAGGGGGTTTCAGAGCAAGGACCCGACTAATTGCTGCAGACCTCATGGGCAGCAGTAATGCATGAGCTAAATGGGAATTCCTGCTCTTAGTGCCTCCTGGGAGTGCTTTTCCTGGTGGTTCCAATCTAGTTTCATTAATTGCCTTTGAAATAACAAGTGGTGCAGCCCTAATGCCCTCGAGGTGATCTCAGAGCTTGGCAGAGGTAAAAGGACCAGGTGTGGAGAATGCCTTCAAGCATTGATGTTAGCACATTGTCACTGAGCTGGCCCAGCACTGAATGTGTTCCCTCTCCTATCCTGAGGGCAGGACATTGTTCAGACCCTTGGTAAAAATATGTTTCTCCACACTGGTGCACTTCTTGGCCAGGTACTCGCTTTTGTTGTTCTGTTTCACTGCCACCAGCAGCTGAAACCTTCATACCTCCCTGACTGACAGTGAACTAGGCAGTGCATTTGCTTGATTGCCATGGGCATGCAGCCATATCTTCTGGCAGTCCAAGGCAGGTGTCTTGTCCACACAAGGGCAATTTCTTTCATTTTTCAGAGCTCTGGATTCAGCTGCCAAGAGGAGCCATCACAAATGGTGCAGCCTAAGCCTTTCCCCACCCCAGTATGAGAGGGGAAATGTCTGAAAAGGGCTTTGGTCAGATGGGACAGGCATGGATGGGGTCATGCTCCTTCCAGACAGGAGTTACAAAATAGTGTGGCACTACACCTCCAGTGAGAGGGTTACCTGCTGCTGTACTCATTCCTGCACTGGGAATGCTTCCTTTGGGGACTCTGGTTTTATTCAGAAGAGGCCATAGGAAAATTTGGGGCCAGACACCCACAAAGATGTCCAGCTGGGCAAATACTTTGTATATGTGAAATGTGGTTTGGTCCTCCCTTGTCACATTTTTCTTTGGTTTGGGGAAGTTTTTCTACTTTTTTTTCTCATTTTTTTTTCCTATTTTCAGCTTATCTCAAAGTCACTTCCCATGTGACAGATACTTTTAAATGCCCTTTTCAGATGAAAAGAGTGTTTCCTGGCTGCAATGGAGGCTAAGGTGAGACCTTCTCACTCTTGACAACTTCCTGAAAGGGGGTTGTAGTGAGGTGGGTGTTGATCTCTTTTTCCCCAGTTAGACATGATAGGATGTGAGGAAATGGCCTTGAGTTGCATCGAGTGAGGTTTAGTTTGGATATTAGGAGAAACTTCTTCACTAAAAGGGTTCTCAAACACTGAAACAGGGAGGGGGTGGAATCTCATCCCTAGAGGTGTTTAAAAGAGGCAGAGATGTACTGAGGGGCATGATTTACAGGATCACAGGATTGCAGAATGTCAGGGGTCGGAAGAGACCCAAAGAGATCATCAAGTCCAACCCCCCTGCCAGAGCAGGGTTGTACAATCTAGCTCAGGTCACACAGGAATGCATCCAGACAGGCCTTGAAAGTCTCCAGAGAAAGAGACTCCACAACCTCTCTGGGGAGCCTGTTCCAGTGCTCTGTGACCCTTACAGTAAAGAAGTTCCCCCTTGTGTTGAGGTGGAACCTCCTGTGCTGCAACTTACATCTGCAACTCCTTGTCCTATCACAGGGAGCAAGTGAGCAGAGCCTGTTCCCCTTCTCCTGACCCCCAGCCCTCAGATACTTACAAACATTTATTAAATCCCCTCTCAGTCTTCTCTTTTCCAGATTAAAAAGCCCAGGTCCCTCAGCCTTTTCTCATCAGGCAGTGCTCCAGTCCCCTCATCACCCTCGTAGCCCTCTGCTGGACCCTCTCCAGCAGATCACTGTCCCTCTTAAACTGGGGAGCCCAAAACTGAAGGCAGTACTCAAGATGGGGTCTCACCAGGGCAGAGTAGAGGGGGAGGAGAAGCTCCCTTGATCTGCTGATTTAGCAACAGATTTGGTAGAGTCAGAGAATGGTTGGACTCGATGATCTTAAAGGGCTTTCCCAACCAAAACAATTCTCTGATTCTGTGATAGCATTAGGTGGTTGCTGTGATTAGAGGCCAGGGTCAGCTTGGCAATGGTGGAGGTGACAGTACATACACTTCCGGGTACCTTGAGCCCCAGAAAATAGGAGCTACAGCCGTTGGGTTCTTGGGGTTTGTAGTGAGGTCGCGGCATTGGAGCCTTCCCTGAGAAAGAAAGGAAGAATGTTAGGAAAGCAAATCCTCCCAAGAGCAGCAGCAAAATGCAGAGAGTAAAAGGCAGCTCCCTTTTGGTCTGCATCCCCAAACACTTCCTTCTTCTCCAGGAGATGCAGGGAGTGAAGGACAGTACTGGAGCTGGCTGTGAGACACCGAATCTGCTCTCAGCCCAGACCCGTCAAGGCTCCGCAGCCTGGTTTGTCTGGCATCTCTTCTGGCATGGCTACTGGAGCACTGTGTGGTGTGTGAACAGTATCTCCAGTGCCTCTCAAATGTGTAAGCTGTGCTTAGTCCAGTCCCTACACTTGGGACTCTGCCTAGCCCTTACAAACGGGCAAGTCCCTCTTAGCAGTCTGGGGTTTTGCAGTCGAGCAGCTCTTCTTGTTGGAGCCAGTGCCTTGTGCTTCCCACATCTCCTGAATTATTCATAAACTGCTTGAGTGCTCTGATCAACTGGGGGTTTAACTGCTCCAGGAAACTACTGTCTTGGTAAAGGGTTTTCTTCCCATCCTCAGTTCATTCTTGGAGTCTTGGTATGCTATGGGTTTGCACAAAATTGTGCCTAGACCTTTGATGCCTGATCTTGCTCTGAGCAGGAGGTCATCTTGGTCCATTTTCTACATGCAGCAATGCACTGCCATGCTTTGCAAATAGTTTTTATTCCTTTATCTATGTCTTCCCTCAGTTTGCTTCTTAACGTTCATAGAGGAGTAAGGATTTGCTCTGTGAATCATTTACCCAGTGTAGAAAGAGCCCAGCAGGCAATGGGCTGAGTAGCTTCAGCAGTGATTGGATTCTGTTTGCTTTGCTTTGGAGGTGTGCAAGCTCTCCTGTTTGCCTGCTGGCACATCCTGGGGCTTTCTGAATGGCTGACAGAGGCTCTGGGTGTGAGGGGTGGGTACCTAGCATTGAGGTGGAAGTTGTCCATGTGTCCAGGTGCTGGAGCATGGCCAGAGAAGGCTGACACAGCTGGTGGAGGGTTTAGACCAACTGTCTTGTGAAGAGCAGCTGAGGAAACTGGAAGTGTTTCATCTGAAGTAAAGGAGACTGAAGGGAGACATTCTTACCCTCTACAACTCTCTGAAAAGAGGTTGGACCCAGATCGGGGTTGGTCTCTTCTCCCTTGTAACAAGTGATAGGACAAGAGCAAAGAGCCTCAAGTTGCAGCAGGGGAGGTTTAGGTTGGACATGGGGAGAAATTTCTTCCCTAAGGAGGTTGTCAAGTCCAGGGCAGTGGTGGAGTCTCCATCCCTGCAGGGACTGAAAAGCTGTGTAGATGTTGGTGCTGAGGGGCATGGTTTAGTGGTGACCTGACAGGGCTGGCTTAATGGTTGAACTCTGTGATCTTAAAGGTCTCTTGCAACCAAAACAATTCTATGAAAAGAGATCTTGTCTATTCCCTGACCTGTCTCGCTCTTTCTCTTGCCCCTACCTCAACTCCTATCTTTATCCAACCTAACACCTCCTCTTGGGGGAGGACAAGCCACCAGACTGCTTCGGTGCCTTGAATCTACTGTGCAAGAAGCTTATTTATGGGAGAAGATTGTCCCCTGGAGAAGCTGTGGAGACCACCTTTCCAGGAGTCAAGTTTCTCTGGACTGTCCCTTGATGTGTGTTCAGCACTTGTTCTCTTTCTGTCACAGCTGGGTTTATGAAAGGGAGATCTCAAAAGCAGCACAAGGTGTTAAAACAAGAAGTTTGAACCCTGTTCTGGGAAAACTTTGTCAGCTCTGAGAAAGCTCCAACAAAAACATTTCTGAGCTGAGCCCTCTGGAAGTCCATTGCCTCCAAGCTTCTGCTTCCCTGAGCACTGCCAGAGAATTTATAGCAGCAAAAAAGAAATCTCATTTCACCCTTCAGGCAGGGTTGGGTTCTTCTAAACTGCCATTTCCACTGTTTTCTTCTTGTCAGTACTGATAATCATTTAAGAAACTCTCCTCTTTTTTCTGCCAAAGTACCTAAAATAGCAGTTGTTCATACAGCCATAACCCTGTGGTGTTCTTGAAAAGACTTCAAAGTGAAATGCTGCTGAAGATCTTAGGTAGGAATGTTCCCAGCACCTTCTAAATGAAAAGTCGCCAGAGTGGTTTTGTCTAAACAACAAATTTGCAACAGATAAATGACAAACTAAAATCCTGCCCAGCTGTGAGACACCAGTAATGGTCAGGTTTCTTCTGCCCTGCAGAAATGCAGTAGGCACTAAGGATTTAGTGGTCTGCAAGCCAAGATAAAGCTCTCTAGCTGATGTTACCATCTGCTGGAAGGCATCTCTCAGTACAGCAGTTACTATTGTATTTCTACCTTTTTGACACCTTTTCACAGAATCTCCCAGCGTGGTGGGGGCTGGAAGGGACCTCTGGAGATCATCCAGTCCAACCCCCTTGCTAAAGCAGGGTCACCCACAGCAGCTTGCCCAGGATCACAATGTCCAGGCAAGTTTGGAATCTCTCCAGAGAAGGAGACTCCACAACTAGAGCTCTGGCACCCTTAGAGCAAAGAATTTTTTCAACCTGTTGAACTGCAACCTCCTGGGTTCCAGTTTGTGCCCATTGACCCTCATCCTGTCACTGGGCACTGCTGAAAAGTCTGGCCCCCCACCCTTTATTTATTGATCAGATCCTCTCTCAGGCTGTACTTCTTTAGACTAACCAGCCCCAGGTCTCTCAGCCTTTCCTCCTCAGAGAGATGCTGCAAGTCCCTCAGCTGGACCCAGTACTCCGTATGTGGCCTCACTAGGGCAAAAGTCACAGGATATCAGGGGTTGGAAGGGACCTCTGGAGATCTTTGAGTCTAACCCCCGTGCCAGAGCAGGGCCATATAATCTAGGGTAGGTCAGACAGAAACACATCCAGAGGGGTCTTGAAAGTCTCCAGAGAAGGAGACTCTACAACCTCTCTGGGCAGCCTGTTCCAGTGCTCTGTGACCCTTACAGTAAAGAAGTTCTTCCTCATGTTGAGATGGAACCTCCTGTGCTGTCCTATCACAGGGCACAAGTGAGCAGAGGCTGTCGCTGTCCCTTCCTTCCTGACACTCAGCCCTCAGATATTTATAGACATAGATTAGATCCCCTCTCAGTCTTCTCTTCTCCAGATTGAACAGCCCCAGGTCTCTCAGCCTTTCCTCACCAGGCAGTGCTCCAGTCCCTTCATCATCCTTGTAGCCTTCTGTTGGAGACTCTCAAGTAGATCCCTGTCCCTCTTGAATTGGGAAACCCAGAACTGGATGCAATATTCCATCTGAGACCTCACCAGCACAGAGCATAGGAGGAGGAGAACCTCTCTCGATCTGCTGGGCATGCTCTTCTTAATGCACCCCAGGATACCATTGGCCTCCTTGGGCACATGATGAGGGGGAGAAGAACCTCCCTCAACCTTTTGAATAGATAAAATCTACTTTGAGCTCCAGGTATAATTTTCTAGTGCAGGAAGCAGAATTTTGAGCAGGCAGAGCTGAGTTAATGGTAGACAAAGAGCACAAATCAGTTGGCTGCAGCAGACAACCATTATGGGGATTATCTTTGCACCAAAACAAGGCTTACACCTGTTGAGGTGTGCAAGGTAACTGCTGAGCTGACAACAGCTTTCAGATGACACTGTTTTGCTGTTGAAAGAAGCAATTACATCTATACGTGGGCTGAATCTATCACCTAGGGCTCCCAAGCAGTATCATGAGAAGAGGGGTGCATATAGGTCTTGGCGCAATTCATTGCCACCTTGCTTATTTTGAAGGAGATGAGAATTGGGACTCAGAATTCAAGTGGTCCTGAACCAAGGTGGGAGGCAGAGGAAAGTTCAAAACCCAAGGTCAATTTTGCAGTATGGGGTCAAATTTTAATGGCTTGCTTGTAAAGTTGACTGTACATTGTTTTCCAGAAGCACATTGTCAAATAATGGGATAAGGTGGTAAGGCTTGTTTGGAGATATGAAGATGAGATATGATTTCCAGAGAAAAACTTCCATTAAGCTGAACTTACAGCTTTTATAGTGTCTTAGAAAGCTGTCCTCAGGGAGGGAAAAAATGAGTCCTGGGCTGCATCAAGAGCAGCATGGCCAGCAGGGCAAGGGAGGGGATTCTGTTCCTTTACTCTGCTCTGGTCGGAGCCCACATGGAGTATTGTGTACAGTTCTTGACCCCCCAACACAAGAAGGACATTGAACTGTTGGAACAAGTCCAGAGGAGGCCACGAAGATGCTCAGAGGGCTGCAGCAGCCCTCCTATGAGGACAGGCTAAGAGAGTTGGAGCTCTGCAGCCTGGAGAAGAGAAGGCTTCAAGGAGACCTTGTAGTAGCCTTCCAGTATCTGAAGGGGCCTACAGGAAGGCTGGGGAGGGACTATTGACAAGGTCTTGCAGTGATAGGACAAGGGGCAGTGGGTTTAAACTGGAAGAGGGGAGATGGAAACTGGATGTTAGGAAGAAGTTCTTTGCAGTGAGGATGGTGAGACACTGGCACAGGTTGCCCAGGGAGGTTGTGGCTGCTCCCTCCCTGGAGATGTTCAAGGCTAGGTTGGAAGAGGGCTTGAGTGAGCTGTACTAGTGGGAGGTGTCCCTGCCTATGGCAGGAGGTTGGAACTGGATCATCTTTGAGGTCCCTTCCAACCTTACCATTCTATGAAAAAAAACAATCCTCACATGAGAATCGTGGTGACAGCAAAACACTGAACTGCCTTCAAGAAAGAGCCCTTGTAGAAAACCTTCCTGCCTCCTCTCTGAAAAACAAAGCTTAATCATTCATGAAGTGCCCCTTGGTGAACTCTAAAGTCCAAGACACTAGAGCTAACCTCTCTCCCACATCTTGTTTCCTAGCTAACAGGAACCCCAAAGCAAAGCAGAAATAAGAGGTGTCCTTGACCACCGGAGCATTGACTCAGGGCTCTTGTTATCTTCTGTTGCTTTCTCATTCTTACAGGCACAGCTGTGATGGGGAAAGGACTTGCTGGGTTACACTGCCTGCTTTACTAGCTATGTTTCATCAGGGGCCTGTAGTGGTGTGTCTGTTTGCTGCAGGGCTTTGCTGGGGAGAGATACCAGAGGGCAGCTGCGGGCACAGCAGGGACCTGCCCAGCGGCACGCTGAAGAGCAACACTGATGTGTGGAGGCAAGCCCTTGCTGAGGCAGCCTCTTCTTGGTCTACTTCAGGGCACTGCCTTGTTGGCCTGACCTTAGAAGTTGAATTTCTAATAGGAAGTGAGTTGGCCTGGTGCATTTTAATATCTCCAGGCTGTTGTAGCTGTGCCAAGAGATTGGAAACCAGCCAGCTGGCTAGAGCAGCTGCTGGTGGTGCAGGAGGTCTCAGACACTGCAGTACTGACGCTGTTGGCAGGGGGAAGTGAATGTATTTCTGGGTGAATAGATGCTCTCCGGGGGCTCTGCTGTTTGAAGTGGTCCATAGTTATTTCTCTGCCCTGAGCAAAGCAGGCTTTGAGCAGCCACTACCCATACTTACCACAGTCTTTCACCGCTGCTCAGAGAGCCTGGCTTTGAGGGCTCTTTTCCCACAGCTTCGCTGTGCCTCCTCATCTAAAGCCCCTCAGGATGTGAGGTAAAACATTGAAGCTCTGCCTGACCAGGCAGCTGAAGGAAACTATCAGGGGATTTATTCTCAGTTCAGGCTGTTTGTCCCCCAAGACGCTCAAGAGAGATTTTGTAAGGGGATATTTGCCAGCAAGTGCCAGAGTAACCTTCATGTCCTGATTTAAGGGAGTAATCCATCAAGTTGTTTGTTTTCAGACCTTGCTAGCTCCTGAGGAATCAAGAGAGCCTTACAGCCAGGACAGCCAAGTGCTGTGTGCTCAGCTGAAGATGGATGTGGCAATCACAGGTGAGTCCTGACCTTTACTGTGACAAAATAAGCTATTATTGGTGTCTCTTGGCTAAACTGAAAGGAAGCAGAAAGCATTATGTTTGCTTTGTACCTGGGGAAAAAGCAATCAGGCCCTGATTCAGCAGAAAGGTGGTAAAACTGTTTCGTGCTTATTCCTCTGGGTCTTACTGGTTTGAGATTGTCCCTGCATCCCCTCCACTTCACAGTATCTATGCCAGAGACCAGCACAGACAAGTGGTCCTGGAAGGGTCCAGGAAGACCCTTGGACACACAGGAGCAGCAATTCAATAGTTTCCTCCTTCAGCCTCCTTCAGTGGTTGATGAGTTGTTCAGCAGGAGATAAGAAGGGAGCTCATGATGTGCTTGTTTGTTTTCTTTTCCAGGTACAATGTTTCTCCAGTAAGAGTCAGGATGCTTTCAGGGAGCAGGCAGGATTTGCACCTCTCCATGCAGATGCTCTTTCTCCTGCCCAGAGCATGGGGACCCGAACAAGGAGAGCTCCAGCCTTGGGATGTGCCCAAGAGTGATAATTCGTTCAGGAATTGGTGAGTCCTGAGACTCCCTGAAGTGAGCCTTCATAAACCTCACCTCAGGCATGCTGCAGTCCCAGCCATGTTATGCCCACTACCAGAGTTTTCAGTCACTACATTAAGAAGGGCAAATCTCTTTCTGCACTGAACTTGGATTGGAGGTTGACGCACATGGCGCAGTGCTGCCACATGGGCAAATGGCCTTACCCTGTGTGCTGTGGTGTGCATGGGGTCTCCTCCTGTCACCAGTGGGGCCCTGAGAGCATCTGTGGCCCTCCTGAGCTGCTGCAGAGAGGCTGCCCTAGCTGAGAGGTGCTGTGGGGCCCCAACCTTGAGCAACTAGGGCTACTGTGGGACTGAGGTCATGGGCTGAGGCCTTGAGGTCCCCCTAGAGGTCTGTGGGGATGAGGTGCTTGGCTCGGTGCTATTTGCTGTTAGCATGGGGCCTGAGGAACAGAGCTGTTAGGAGCAGGAGAGCAGATATATGGACATTAGTTAAAAACAAATTGAACTCAACAACTTCAAGGCTGATGTTAAACTTTCATTGTGTCCCCTTTGGCTAAGCATGGCCCTTCTACCCTCTCACCCTGACAGTGAGCTCAGATCTCAGCCCTGCAGCATCTTTCTCCTGGCATGCTCACTGCTGGCCTGAGAGGTGCTTCCCTATGGGGCAGCATTTCAGACAGCCCTGTGCAGGCTGGAGAGGCACAGCATGAAGAAACATCCACATTCTGGAAGAAATTGGATGCATATGGGTTGAAGCTGAGTTGGAAGGGTCTCTCCAAAGCCTGCAGTCTGTGTCTGAAAACCAGTGCTCCCCAAATGGTCACTGGGGATGTGGGATGGAGCTGGGAAGAAAGGGCTGATGGGCAGGTGTGGGTGGGCAGGCTGAGGTGACAGAGGGCAGTTACACTGTGGGGACAGTTGCAAGAAGGCTGGGGAGAGGGCACTGTCTGTAGATACCCTCCCTGCTGTTCTCAAATGGGTCGTTTTAGCAATACCCTGCTGATGGTCTATGCCTCCCCCTGCCCAGTGCCCCACAGTCCTGCTCCATAGGACCTGCCCAATGCACCTCTGCCTGCTGGGTGCCCTGCCCTGCCTGCACACCTCCTGTCCTGCTCTCCCCGAGATGTCACTGCCTTGTTCTGCCCCCAGGACAAACCAAACTCATCTTTTTGGGTACATCACTAATGTCCAAGTCAGGCAGCAGCTACCTTGTTCCACCTTGAGTACTAAAGGTTCCTTTGTGATGACAGCACCTATGGTTCACCTTCCTGCTATCTCTCCTTCTCCAGCCCAGGTTATTGGCTGGTGCACAACTGCTGAGTAGTGACACTCTGAAGGTTGCTGAGATTAGGGCTGCTGGCAACACTAACAACCCTTTCTGAGTCAGGGCTGCACAGGCTGCTCAGCGTCCCTGCCAGAGCCTCACTGCCTGCCCTAGCCCTTCTCTCCTGGGGTCTGCTCAGCTGTGTGGTTTCCTACATGTCCTTCCTGTAAGACCTGTGTCCTCTTCTCTCATCCTCTTGCACACAGCACAGCAGCTTCAAGATCAAGGGTAAGACTGGGGTTCAGTGTCTCTATGCTGGTACTAGCAGAAAAGTGACTCTGCAGAGGCTTTTCTTGCTGAACATAGCAGCAGTCATGTTGTGGACAGGAGCTGGTTGTGATCTTGGGGGATGAGAGTGCTGTGAGTTTCCAAACGAGAGGAAAAGAGGAGGAAGACAGAGCAAGGAGAGAGGTTCACTTACCATATCGACATCTGTACTGACAAACACCATTTTTTCCCCCAAGCAGTTCCAAGAAGGAGTCAAAGTAGCTGTTGACTGTTTCGAAGCTGTCCCGGATGGTCCCGATGCCCCACTCTGAGTAGGATGACTCAGCCTGAGCAGCTTGGTGGACAGTGTTCTCCTGCGTGGTCTCCTCAGAGCATCGCCCAAAGCCCAGGGTCAGGCACAGAACTGCTGCCTGGAGGAGCAGCCACATGTTGCAGACCAGCTCCAGGCCCCACAGCCCTGGTTCAGGGAGGAGTGGGAGCAAGCTGCTGCTTCTAGGCGGCAGGTAGGTAAGCTACCCCCTCCCCTGGACTTTAGACACTGCTGAGGGAGCCAACATGAGGTCACCACAGTCAGAGTGCAAAGTGCACCATGGAGGTTTCAGCCACGTTCATCTTGCACAGCAGCAGCAGGAGGGCTGGAGTTTCACAATCCCCCTGGAACAGGCTTGGCCCCTGCAGCACGATGGCTTCAGATTCCCTGGGTTCTGAGTGGGGTCTGTCTGCCCAAGTTGTGCAGCACGTGGAAGACCCTCCACATGCCCCACCAAGGCAGGGACTGCCCTACTCTCTCTCCAGCCTTCTGGGAAATGAAGACTGTCTCTTTGTCCAAGGTTTCTGCTGCTCAGGCTGTTGAGGAACACCCCTCAGCTTATTCCTAGGCGTCCTGGGGACATCGTGGAATGGGACAAGCCTTGCTGCTGTGAGCAATTCCTCCTAGCAAAGGCTGTGGGCAAGTTGTCATGTGAAGAGGTTTCCCATGCATGCACACTCAGAGCAGGGTGCCTTGCAGGACAGAAAGGGGCGGCAGAGAGCCCCGTGTCCTGCCCTGCTATGGCTAGAGGGTGCTGTTGGGCCTTGCAGAGGTTGATCCAGCAGCTAGGAGTTCTTTGGGTTTAGAAACACTGGATTGAGGGCAATTCCTTGGCATGCCCCCTCCAGTTACAGGACCCATGGTGTAGATGAATACTCACTGTTGGTGGAGCTCCTGAGGGCTGGTACTGAAAACAAAGTTAGATAGCAGGCTTGGGGGGCAGCTGCAGGTCTGGCTCTGGGGTGGGCTGGTTTGCAAGGACCTGGGAACTTGCACAGCTGGTGGAGGTTTCAAAGGAGTTACAACCAAATAAACCCTAAAAGACAACACAAACCATTGACAAAGAGTAGGGAGGAGAAACAGCGTGGGAAGGCTCCAGCTGTCGAGACTCTCCAGAGGGCAAGTAGGAGACAAGCAGTGAGGCTTTCAAATCTATGACAAGCATAGGTGCCAAATGGTGACATGTCATTGTTTTACAGGAGACTCAGCCGCTTCTGCAGTGCCAGAGCCACCCAGCAGCTGTCTGCCTGTGTCCTCCTGCATATGGCTCTGTGTTATGTGCTCCAGACATGAGATAAGGAGGTGGTTCTACAGCCAAGTCTTGGTTTCTCAGGCAGGTAAGCCAGAGAAGTGGGGCAGTGGAGCAAAGGAGTTGTGAAGTGGTGCGGAGCTGGATCCAGCTGCTGCTGCCTTGTTCCGTCTCTTCTAGTGTCCACCACTGATCACATTCATGCTGAGTGCCCCTCAGAATGGGACCTGTGAGTTCCTCAAGTCAGCAGCCAGAGGTGGTTTGGTTGTACAGCAACAGCTGATACTTGCTTGGGCCTCCCTGAAGGCTGCTATGTAGCTGTAGCTGCACATCATTGTCCCAGCCCATGGGGAGAAGTGTGGCTAAGTTACTGGATTGAAGGGGACGTACAAGGTGTGCAGGATGTCCCAAGGGAACCTCAAAGCAGTTTTGTCTTTTGGGAGATGAACCTGAGGACAGAGGCAGGGAGCGTTAGGAAAGGAGGTTGGCAGTGTCCAAGCTGCAGACAAGGGGAGGGTGGGGAGCACTGTAATGCCTGGTGAGAAATTAGGGTGATGTTTTGGGTTGAGCTAGAGGTGCCAGGTTGTTACTAGAGGATCTGTCCCCTGGAGCCTGGGAATCAGCAAGTCCCTGCTTCCAGTGAACTTTTTGTGAACAGGGTGTCACCACTGGCAGGAGCACTTTGCAGCCTGTCCTGCTGTTCAGACCATGCTGGGAACTGGTCTGTCACTCAGGGGTGGAAGAGGGCTGCCGTCCCTGGAATTTTCTGTCGAGGAGCCCCAGAGAAGGCCAAGCTGGGTTCAACAGTCCCATGCTGTGTCTTGCACTGAGTGGAGCTGCTTGTGTCCTAGTGGCTGAATCACTGCCCTGTGTGATGTGCTGGTTTGCAGTCTTCGTGCTCCCTGCCCTGAGAAACAGAAGTTGATGTGAAAAAAGAGCAAAACAGTTCTTCAGAAGCAGCTTGAAAACATTGTGGGGAGCCCCTGTATGGCTATGCCTGCTGCTTGGCTTTTAGGGTTGCTCTGGAGACAGTCCTGGAACACAGCTCATCACTTGGTCCCTGGTGGCACTCCTGAACAGGAACAGACGGGGGTGGGGAAGATGCCAGCAGGGCTATAGAGGAAGCAAGCCATAGGGAGTGTTGCGTGAGCTGTCCGTGCCACCACCCAGGGCATGCAGCCTGGAGGGGCTGACTCTGGACAGCGCCGAGCCCGGGCCGCTTGCAAAATCGAGTGGAACTAGCCGGGAGAGCTGAACGGGGCAGGGAGGAGCAGCTGGCGAAGTGCGGAGCCTGGGAAAAGAGGAGTCAGAAACTTTCCTGCTGGCTGGCTGCTTGTCCTAGCATACAAAAATCAGGCTAACTGCTTTCCCAAAACGTGGCAGCCCTTTTGCCCTGCCCCGGGGATGAGCCACACTCTTGCCTTCCTTCTGCTTCCTTCCACTCCTCCCCACACCGGTCTCCTGAGACTGATTTGCAATGCAGCTGCAAATAGCTTGGTTGCACCCAAACTGCAAGATCTGAAGAGCAGGAAAAATGTAGGACTGTGTAAAATGGGACACCTCCTCCCTAGTTATCTCTGGCAATTGCTGCTCAGGCTCCAGAGCTGAGGTGTGAGGACTTCCTGGAGATGTGCACAGCAGGTACCTGCAGGTTGTCTGACCTTGTTTTGATTCACCGTGGTTGGAAATATCCCTTCCTCATGCCAATTTTTCTTTCCTTAAAGATCTGAGAGAGACAGATGTTGTTTGCCACAATGGTGAACTCCGAGGACTGGCTTGTGGACCTCCTCTTGGCCTCAGGAGAAGCAGCTCCTGACTTCAGACATTTATTTCTGACTCTGTAATGCTTAACTAGGGAGCAGCCCTGGGGCTGTGATGAATCACTGGCTCCTCATGACACTCTCAGGCTGTTGGCAGCCTGCTCCTGTCAGAGGGGGAGGCAGGCTTGACTGCTTGGGCTGTCTGGATGTGTGTGTCCCCCACTGATGACAGTGAACCCCATCCCATGTGAAGCTGGAAGCCCTCTTAGCTTTGCCAAAGCCAGCACTGCTCCTTGCATCCTGGGAGGGAAGCGCAGGCCCAGCTCCTGTTGTGCATTGCTGTCACAGACTGGGACATGTGGGCATGGGCTTTGTCAGGGTCCTTCCCTTTGTGCTCTGCTGGGGCTGTGGAGGGCAGAGGATCTAGGGACTGAGCTTGCTATCCACCACTTTTGGCCATCTCAGTGAGTTCTTGGTTGATGTTGATGCCTAAGCAGGAGGATCAGGCAGCTTGTGGTTAAGGTTAATGGGTGATCGGTGGTTGGTTCAAAGGCAGTCTTGGGAGCCAGGTGAGTCACTGGTTATCAAGATGAGAAATGCAGCTCAGTGATGAAATGCCTGAGTCCCTCACAGAGTCAGGGCAGAGTTCAGTAGCTGGGAGAGGATGGGTGAGTGCTTAAAGACTCCATCCCTCAGGTGGGCTTTGTGCAAATTGATGGTTTTCCTCCAGTGGTGCCCAGCAACAGGAGAAGAGGTAATGGGCACAGAGTTGAACATGGGAAGTCCCACTTAAATGTGAGGAGGAACTTCTTTACTTGGAGGGTGGTGGAGCATTGGAACAGGCTGCCCAGAGAAGTAGCAGAGTCTCCTTCTTTGGAATCATTCAAAACACGTGGATGCCATCATGGGTGACCTGCTCTAGGTGAACCTTCTCTGGCAGGTTCATGTGGACTGGATGATCTCCTAAGGTCCCTTCCAACTCTTACCATACTGGGATTCTGTGATAGTCTGGTCCAGTCTCTCCAGGAGGCCCATGGACAGATCACTTCAGCCTTGTGCTGCCTTCCCCCTCCATAGGTGCTGATCCTGTCAGACCCTTTCTTTTGTCTTCATTCCATCCTGCCCTCCAGCCATTTGCAGGCCTCATCCCTAACCCTGACCCCACCTTGCCTTGTTTAGCTGCAGATGCTGCAGTTCCTGACCATGGGAGGAACCCTACCTGGGTATGATCCAAGTTGGGTGGGAGTGTTGATCTGCTTGAATGTAAGAGGAATCTGGCCAAATGCTGGGTCCTGTACTTCAGTCACAATACCCTCATGAACACTCCAGGCTTGGAGAGGAGTGGCTGGAAACTGCCTGATGGGAAAGGACCTGGGGGTGCTGGTGCCCAGATGGCTGAGAAGGCTAAAAGCATCCTGGCAGCATCCCATAGCAGTATCTCGGCCAACAGGACTAGGGCAGGAATTGTCCACCTGTACTCAGCACTGATGAGGCTGCGCCTCACATACTGGGTTCAGTTTTGGGCCCCTCACTACAAGAAAGACATTGAGGTGCTGAACAATGTCCAGAGGAGGGCAACAAAGCTGGTGAAGGGTCTGGAGAACAGGGCTGGTGAGGGAGCTGGGTTTGTTTAGTCTGGAGAAAAGGAGGCTGAGAGGAGGAGACCTTCTGGCTCTGTAAAAGTCCCTGAAAGGAGGCTGAAGCTAGGTGGGGGTTGGTCTCTTTTCCCATGTAACAAGTTCTAGGATGAGAGGAAATGGCCTCAAGTTGCACCAGTGGAGGTTTAGGCTGGACAGTAGGAGAAATTTCTTCCCCAAAGGGGTTGCCAAGCTCTCGACCAGGCCGCCTAGGGCAGTGGTGGAGTCCCTGTCCCTGGAGGGATTGAAAAGTTGTATAGATGTGGTGCTGAGGGACATGGTTCACTGGTGCCCTGGGAGGGCTGGGTTAATGGCTGTAAACTGATGATCTTAATGGTCTTTTCCAGTCAAAACAATTCTGTGATTCTGTGTCCCATGGTCATGCTCTAAGTGCAGCTGTGCTGGAAAAGGCTGATACCCAGCTAGGATGGTGGGAAACTGCAGTGTGTAAGCCCTGGCCAGACTCTCAAGTTTTCCTTTCTTCCCTGGGAGGGACAAAGACCATCCAGGCCGCCCCCCCCCCCCACCCCCCCCCCCCCCCCCACCCC
>WBNM01024386.1:0-34654 GCA_013399055.1 Ramphastos sulfuratus | reverse complement strand
CCCCCCCGGCCCCCCCCCCCCCAACATCCTGGGCAGATGCCTCAGGCTGCATGCAGAAGACAGTTTTGCCTCAGGTAGAAAAGCTGGGAGCTCCATCTTGCCCCATGAGGCTCTATTGCTAGCTTGGCAATCACAGCTTGGTGGCCATGCTGCCAGCAGGAGCCTCACACCTTGCTAAGGGACAGCCCCTCTTCAGCTGTTACCACCCTGGGGCAAGGACACAGCGTCCCCTGGCTGGATGGCAGCCCACAGACACCCCCGAAAGCCCAGAGGGTTGGCTCAAGCTCTGACTTGGAGGGGAGAGAGACAGGCAGCTGCTAACAGTCTCCTGCCACTGGCCCATGTTACATATGGGCATGGCAGCTGATGAGCAGTACCAGGACATAGCTGGGCATGGAATCAGTTCACATCACCAAGCTAAAACAGCCCTGGTTACCTTCAGCCTTAGTTCAAAACCTGTCAACATTAGCAGCTGGGGCTGAGGGGTTCTTGAAGCAGGGGAGGGCAGATCTCTTTGAGCAGTGCAAGGTTCCACTGCATGGGCAAAAGGATCAGGGATTCTAAGCAGCCCTTGCTATGCTTCTTTGCAGGTTTCTGATGGCCACAAAAGAAGTCTGAGCGCCACTGGTTTGAGCTAGCAAAGCACAGGAACACCTGTAGTGAAGTCCTGATGATGGAACACATCAGCTTGCCCTTCTCACATGTAAGTGCCCGGCCCCTCATTGTGCTGTTCGTATGTGTGCAGCAGGATAGTCCAATCTGGCTGTCACCCGTAGAACTACTCAAAAACCAGGCTGTTAGACCTCTTCAAGAAACTGAAGGATTTGCCATCCCTGGAAAAGGGTCTCTTAGCAGCTGACCCTTTGCTGGGCCTGACTGCAGTTTCAAGCCAGGAGTTTGTGTGGTTCCTATGCTACTACTAAACCTCACACCAGCTACTGCCATAAATCAGGGCATCAAGGAGAGCAAGGGGCTGAGCCACACTCTTCCCCCAGAGTAGCTCAACAATTCCTCATCCAGTTCTGCTTACAAGCAGCTCTCAGCCCTGTGCTGTCTCCCTGCCCCTTTTGCAGTCCATTAGACCTGCTTCCAAGTAAGACATGAATTAGAGGCTGAGCACAGTGTGTTTGACAGTTGCGGGGTGAGCACCCTCTACACCTGCTCGCCAAGAGCTCAGTTTGCAGGAAACACAGATAAGGCTCAGCAAATGTCTGCACCCAGGGTTACAACACTAGGAGAGCTTGATGTGGAGGATTTTTCACTGCTAATGGCAGTGGCTTTTATTTTAAGCCCTTTTGGGTATTTTTGGTTTTTTACATTAAAAATATTACAAAAGGATGTAACAGTAAGGCAGTTTCTCAGTTGTCAGTCACTGTGAACCAAACAGTTTTCAATCCTCTTTAATACAAAACTAGATTCTCACGGGAGTCACGCTCTCAATCCAAAAGCCTGTGGAGAGACAAAGGGGTAAAGCAGAGAGCAGCAGTCCTTATGCAGTCAGTGTTTGGTGCCCGAGTGCTGCTGCAGTGGAGAAAGAGGAAATATGGGTTGGCTGCAACTTAAAAAACGTAAGCTTCCCCTTTTTCTTCCAATAATCTGGAATGTTTGGGTCTGATGTACCTCAGCAGATTTGAGGCCGAGTTTTGAGGGCTATTGTTTTGTTTTAAACCAAGTGAAATGTTCTGCTGTCAGAAGACAAACTTAATGTTTTTCTCCCTGAAGAACTGCAAGTCACTGAGTAAGTTCCCTGCTTTAAAAACTTGTGCACTAAACCATTTTTACTTCCCAATCCATTCTTAAAATTCTGTTGGCACTGAAAGCACTCAAGGGTAGCTGAGGTGTGGGACATAAATGTTCAGCAAC
This sequence comes from Ramphastos sulfuratus, assembly GCA_013399055.1. Classification (NCBI taxonomy): domain Eukaryota; kingdom Metazoa; phylum Chordata; class Aves; order Piciformes; family Ramphastidae; genus Ramphastos; species Ramphastos sulfuratus. The sequence continues at coordinate 32,791 of WBNM01024386.1, read as the reverse complement.
TTTCCCCAGACAAAGAGCTTGCAAGAAGTTCTCAAGCTTCTTGTTCATCATTTTGGTGTTAGCTGAACAGAGATGGGGCACAAAAATTCCAAACCATTGCTTACTATCACAGAACTGTGATTCCTCATTGCTTCAAACCCTTCCTTTGTCATTCCACAGCATTTTCTTCCACTACAGCAGTACCTAAAGCAGTCACTGACGCTTTTTTAGTCAGTGTTTCTCCTTTATCCTAAGTAAATGCTGCAGTTTTTTGCTTTTAATGATTTTAATGCATGAAGTAACTGCTCACTTAAGGAAGAACCAGCTTTTCAGTAACAGCAACCTAAATGTGTTTGTGGTGGCAAGAGCCAGATTTTTTTGTGCTTTTAGAAAAGCTTTTTAAAGCTGTCTCAGAGCTACCCAGAGAAAATTCGTGCCCCAAAGGTAAGGCTCCTGCACCACCTTGTTCTTTGTGTTCTGTTACCTCCAGGCACATGGCAGGACTTGCCTGGAGGCATGGTTGCCCTTTTTTCAGAGCTGAAGGAAGTCGGGGAAAAAAATGGGAAAGAGAAAACTATGGACAGGAATGGAGATGAATGGCACTGTGTGAGAGGGAGAAAAATCAGGTAAGAAGCAATACTATCGATTTTGTTAGTGATTCCAATTTAGCCATAAAACATGTTCTGATAACCTGTTTCCTTGGTGACTGTATCTGATACTGCTCTCATATGCCAGCTCCTGTGAATAAATGAGCAGTACAGACGTGATGTAGAACTATTTCTGATTTGTCTTTTTATTTGTTTCCTTAAGTGCTGGATGGATTTTGTTTCACATCTGCCAAAAAAGCACAGGGAGAAGGCAGGAAGGTGCAGGCCTAAGGTAAAGCAGGGATGTAGGTCCCAATGCTAAGAACAGGCTCAGTAGAGGTTTAACAATGCATTTTCCAGCAAAGGTTTTAAGGTGTCTTCTGAAAGTACACAGTTATCTCCAACTCTTAGTACCTTACACTGCACTCTCGGTATTCCAGAGGTATTTCTAACACCTTACAGTTGGGTTTCATCTGGCTCAATTTTCAAGGTTTTATTAACGAAACCTGGAATTTTTCTCTTGGTAAAGACTTCAGGCTTGACCCCCTAAATCAGTAAAACCATCATCATGCAGAAGATCAGACTGTTTGGGTGGAGCCCAGTGCAGCTCACTTTGATTCTTGCCTGGGTTCTGGTGGAACATGCAGACATTTTGGTATAGGTCCTGCTGCTGAAGAGAAGTGGTGGAGGGAAGCAAACCTCCCTGCAGCCTCTCCCCAGCCTACTCAGCTATTCTGGGCAGGGGGCAGGGGCACAGCAACTACTTCTCCTGCAGGACCTCAAGCTCAGCAGCTACAGCAGCCACAGTCTCATCTCCTTCAGAGGTTTCAACTTCATCTCGGTGTGAGGATGGCTGGTCACAAACTAAGGTCCCTGAAGGTTGCCGAGAGCTGACTCTGGGGACTCTACTTGTATGGATGGCATGAATTAGAATAGCTCCAGCCCTGGCTCATGGGAGAGCAGCTGTGAAGTGAGCAGCACCAGAGCCTCTGCAAGAGGCCCCTTCCCAGCGCGTCCTCGCTCATGAGTGACAGTGAAGGAGAGGGGAAGTGGCACGAAGCATGGCACTGCAGTGGAGGCAGCCCCTGTGAGGTGAGCAACACCAAACCGTCCAGAGCAGTCAACCTTCTTGGGCACCCTAAGTCACCTAGTGGCTGTAGGCATGTTGCTGCTGTGGTCTGCACATAGCATCCCTGCCATTTGCAAATAAAATGCATCTGAAAAAGATTTAGAATTATAAATAGGCCCATCTGCTTCTCACAAAGCCTTGGGAGCTGGGAGGATGGGTGGGGAGCATTCTGTGAGGACTCTGCATTGCCTCATCACCTGAAGTCTCATGAACAATTTGAAATTCTGTGTCCTAAGGCACAATTGTTTTGCTGACTGAAGATGGAAACATTCCCATCCCCACTGCCCAAGGAACAGAGGTAAGAGTTGAGTATTTGTGTATGTGAACAAATGTTACAGGAAAAAATAGAAGGGAGAAGAGAGAGGGACGGTGATTGTTCAGGCTGCTCTGCTGCAGCCTGTGCTTGGCACAACACTGCTGAAGCATCTCACTATGAAACCGCTGGCTCATGATGCCAAGGAGAGAGCTCAATTCCCCACAGAGGCTGAGGAGAAAGACAAAAGATGGGTCTTTTGAGGAAGTGGAAAACTAGGCCAAAATAGGGCCAGAAGCTGTTCCCCAGAGAAACACCAACCATGCCCACAGTTCTCAGCAGCAGTGGCAAGGCACTCTAGCAAAGCACGGAGTGACATGTCTGGAAATTGAGGAATAGGAACTGGTTTGGAATGGAACCTACCCATAAAATCATTCTGCCCTCAACAGATTGACAGACATGAGGAGGACTCTAGAAACAACCCCTGGCTTTCTGTGCTGACCAGAGGGGTATGGTGAAGGGAACACCACACACAACACTACACTTGCTTGTGGCCCTCTTCTGTATTTTGTCTTTTTTTTTTTTTTTTTAAATCTGTAATGTTCAGACCTTAATATGTTCTATTCATAAAACCTTAGGGGGAAAACTTTGAGGGAACCAAAAGCTCATTTGTTATGTCCACAGATGAAACACCGGTGTAGCTGAGGAGTGAACCTGTAGTGGAGTGTTTGTTAGTCAACTGTAAACTGTAGGAGATGTGTGCATTTTACACCAACTGAGTACAGGAGGGACAGGGCACTAAGGCTGCATCATTCCAGCTCCGATAAAGTGCACGGCCTTCGGAATTCCTGTCCCCGCTCGTGGATCCATTTATTGGATACTGCAAAGACAAAGGTAGGTGATCACTGCATCTTCTTAGCTTCTCCTTCTATTGAAGCTGAACATTTAATAAAATATATTAAAAAAAAAAAAAAGGTAAAATAGGCAGACAAAATAGAACAGATAGATAAAATAGGATAGGAGGAACAGGCTAGGATGGACAGGGTGGGCTAGGATGAATAGGATAGGCAGGCTAGGATGGATGGGGGAAGAGGTAGGCTAGGACAGGACAGGACAGAATAGGGTAGAATAGAATATGGGGGGATAAGGGGGGAGAGAAAGGAGACATATATATATATAGAGAGAGAGAGAAAGAGAGAGAAAGAAGAGAGCCATGAGAGAGGGTAATTAAAGAGAGAGATGAGAGAAGGATAGATAGAAAAGACAGATGGGAGAGAAGGGAGGGAAGACAGCAAGGGGAGGGAGAGAGGGATGGAATATTTACATATATCAAGATAGATACAATATATAAATATCTAAAAATGGCAATTGGCTTCCAGCTAAGCAGAGGATTATCTTTAGTTCCTAAAGTATTTTAATACACATACACAAATGGGACATCAGTCTAATAAATCCAAGAGGCAAAAAAAATAACCTTCCAGTAGCTGCAAAATGACAAAACTAGTTTTAAAGCAGGTTAATCTACAAGATCTTTAATAGATCTACTATTGAAGTAGGCAGAGTTTTACATGTATTTTATACAGATAACAAAATACTCTACTTCATATAATATATACAGAGAGAGAGATGAAGCAGCTATAGGTATAGACTGATTTAATAAAGGACCTAATTTCTGGCTGTTCTTCCTTCCTCTGGGAAATCCAGAGGAAAAAGACAACCAAGGCAAGGCACCAATGAAGCCCCAGCCCTCCAGCTGCCAGGAATAAGGTGGTGAGGAGTACTTACCCCATTTGTTTCCCACTAGTACTGGGCAGGCTGCGTGCCGCGTGCTGTAGTCGCCCTCTCCGCTGGGGAAGAGGTTGTACCAGAACACAGCTGTTCCCTGGCAACAACAGAGGAAGCTCTCAACATTTTGCTCTGTGCCATACACCCCAGCAAAGGGATATATTTTTTACACATTCCTTCTAAACTGAAGGCTCTCCACAATCTAACATTGGCTTTCTGCAGGAATGAGATTCCTTTGACTCATTCTGCATCTATGTACATTTGGGTCTTCAGTTTTTAAGCCCTAAACCAGTTTCATTCAACTCTGTCCTGTTTTAGAAAGCAAGGTACTTTACTAGAAATGAGCAGCAGGCCAGCAAAGACAGACCTTGGCATGACCCTTCTGAGGGGAAAAGCATAACAGGAACACACAGTTCCAGGCAGAACTCTCCCTGCAGACAACTCAAGGATAAGCCTACCTGCAGATTTGAGTGCTTTCAAAGTCTCTTCTGAGGGACTGCAGTGTTTTACAAGGTCTATGCATTACACTAGAATTGTCTTGGATTGGAAGAGGCCTTTAAGAACAACAAGTCCATCCATTAACCCATCCCTGCCAGATCACCACTAAGCCATGTCCCTCAGCACCATATCTACAGAGCTTTGAAATCCCTCCAGAGTTTAAACCACTCCACCACTGCTCTGGGCAGCCTCGTGCAGGCCTTCACAACCCTTTTTGGGAAGACATTTTTCCTAATATCCAACCTAAGCCTCCCTTGGTGCAACATTTCCTCTTGTCCTATCACTTGTTCCCTAGGAGAAGAGACTGATATCCACCTGGCTCCAACCAGGGAGCTGTAGAGAGCCAGAAGGTCTCCCCTCAGACTTCTTTTGTCCAGGCTGGACAACCCCATTTTCCTCAGCTGCTCCTCACAAGACTTGTGCTCTGGACCCTTCACCAGTTTCACTGCTCTTCTCTGGACCTGCTCCAGCACCTCAGTGTCCTCCTTGGAGTGAGGGGCCCAAAACTTAAGTAACAGGTAAGTCCAAACTGTAACTGTGCATTAAACACAGAGAATCAGAGGCCCTGGAGATCACCAGAACTACTTCAGCCACCTCACTTGTAAGTTAAATTACCCTGTGCTCCTGTGAACAGTCCTCTGATCTTCCTTAGACAAACTCATTTTAAGCAAGTGGACATCTGCTGTGTGTCCGAGTAGGTGGAGAAAAGTGGTTCCAGGGGGTGCCAAACCACACGTACCTTTTTGGGCCACACACTCGCTCCTACTTCAGGAAAGACGGTAGCGCCCCCTGCTGACACGTCGCTCATCTGGAAAAGGGAAGAAGGCACAGGTAAGCTGCAGGCTGACTCTCAGACTCACACAGATTGCATCAGGATGAGAGGGACCCTCAAAGGTCATTTTGTCCAACACCCCTACACTCAGCAGGGACACATCCACTGGATCAGGCTGCCCAGGGCCACAGCGAGTCTGATCTTGAATGTCTCCAGGGATGGGGCCTACACCACCTCTGTGGGCAACCCGTTCCAGTATTTTACCACTATTACTGTAATGATCTTCCTCCTGACATCCAACCTAAATTGCTCCTGCTGCAGTTTCAAACCATTTCTCTGCATCCTATCACTGCAAGTTCTTCAAAACAGTCCCTCCCCACCCTTCCTGTAGGTCCCCTTCAGATATTGAAATGCTGCTATTGGTTTCCCTGGAGCCTTTTTGTCTCCAGGCTAACAGCCTCAATTCTTTCACGCTGTCCCCACACTGAAGGTACTGCAGCCCTTTGATCATCTTTGTGGCTTCCTCTGGACCAGCTCCAGCAAGTGCTTATGGCTGGCTCATCTCCAGCTTCTTGTCCACCAGTAACCCCCAAGTCCATTTCTGCAGGGCTGCTCTCAATCTCATCGCATTTTCTTAAAACACAATTTAGTTATTGAACAACTCAATTTCTACCTCCCCAATTAGCAATCAGAGGCTGTGTGGTTAACGGCTTCCAAGAAGGGCCAAAATCCACCTACTTTGTGCCAGAGCCAGCCCTGAATGCTACACGCTCAATGGCCTTGAAGATGCTGTAAATACTGATGGAGATGAAAAGACACCAAATAACGTAAGCTGATGATCAGCTCTGAAGGAAAAGAGCCCTCCCTAAGAACAGATGGAAAGAGCCATTACTCATGGACAAGAAGAAACTCCCTCTGTCTTACCAGAGGGAGTTGGTGGCTGCCTTCGTTGGCAATCACTTCTGCATACACCCCTCCTGAACCCATTCAATGGTAGAGAGAATATGCAGTCAGAGCTATTTTTGGCACTCACACATGGCAAAAATATATCACTTACATAAAACAACCAAGTAGCAATTCTGTTGCCTGTTCCCAATTCCTTAAAAGCATCTGGCTCATCTTTCTGTGAATAAAAAACAAGCAGAGCCAGTAAGCATTTAATTGTGATTACCGAGAGGGGCCAATGCCATACAGCTGCCGAGCCAGCAGCAAATTCATGCAGGAAAAGGAGCTGAACCCCCTGTGTTTGGGAGGAGAGGAGAATGCAGTGAGAGTGGCTCCATGAATTTCACTAAACCAGGCATTTTTAATTGCCATAGGACAGGGAGGGCACGAGCCCAAATTGCGAATCTGTGCTGTCTGAAAATTAGTACAGAAATCCTCCTCACAGCCAAAAATTCAATCACTTAATTACACTCACTTATCCCCTCTCATCCTTGGCCAAGAGGAGCAACAGGGAGGCCAGCTCTAGAGTCTCTGGTTCACTGAGAACCAGCTACAGCAGAGCTCTGCCCACAAGGGTGACCAAGCCAGCCCCTGCTGCCTTAGGGCTGGTCCTGCCTTCACAGCCCTTGCCCCCTTTCCCACCTCTATCTGGGGCTGCAGGTGCCAGGCAGGCTCAGCACATAACTGCTGCTAGAGCAGGAGCTTGCAACAGGCTAGCAAACAGCCAAGACAGCCAGGTGGGCAATGACGAGAGTTTTGTCACTTGCCTCACAAGAACAAACTCCCATTTGGATGGGTTATGACACCAATTTTTGTCACTTCTAGAACCTGCCCCCTGCCCATGCTAGAATTCCAGCAATTAACCCATGCATTTCCAAACAGAAACAGATGTTAATCACTTGCAATGCTTTTGAACATGTGCTCAGAGAGCAGAAATTCTGATTAATAGTTGGTGGCTCAGTTTCACAGTGTCAGGTTAATCTGGAGGTGTTAAATCACACACAGATCTGCCCAATAAATTACCAACTGAATGCAGTGGCAGCATTACCAGCAGCCCACAATTTAGGCTGGAATACAAACAGGCTGAGAATTTAAACCAAATAAAAGAATTAAGGATGGTGAGATGAGAAGACCTTTGTAGATTGTTTCCAGTTCCGTAACAGAGCATGCACTTACACTTCCAAAATCTCTTCCCCAGCTTGCCAGAGGTCTGCATATGGGCCCCGGGGAAAGAAATTCTCCCTCCACATGGCAAGCCAACACCACTGACAAAGCCTGCCTCAGAAAGACAGCCTTCAGCTCTCACCCATGCACCACCTGTGCCTCAGAGCCAATGCTGTGAAGTCACAGTGGCTTCTCTGCTTGCATGTATGTTAGCTGCTGCCACCATCATCTGCCACATGTCTCAGGAGCACAGGACAGACACAGAGTTTCGGTAGTTTAGCTGTACATCCTGCAGTGATTTTAAACTGAATTGCTTAACACAGTCAGTGCCTTGGCCAGCTAGGGTATTTCTAAATGCACCCTCAGATTTAGTGCCTTTTGCTCTGTTCAGTACTAATCGACATCTCCTTAAAATAATTCCTTTTTACTTACATCTTTTAAGAAAAACCTCGTTGCTGTGCAATGGCTAAAATGTTTATCAGTTCAGCTGGTGGTTTAGAGGGCTTTCTCCACTAACATGATTAGAGAAGCTGAAGAGCTACAAAATTTAATACACATTAAAGAATACAAATTGTGCCACAGCCAAGAGGCCCAGGCTTCACCGGGTGACTATCTCTCCTCTTTCTCTTTACTTGCCCGTGCAAAGTCAAAGTGGGGTTCATACTGTCCTCCCACTCCATAATTTGCCACCTGAAAAAGAGAAACACAGTGCTTGTGAAGAAGAAAGAGATGGAAAAAACAGGACTTACCCTTCCAAAATCAAAATGAGGCTCATACTGGCCTCCTACTCCGTAGTTGGCTACCTACAGCGAAAGGAGAAGCACAACATCTAGTGAAGCACTCTTGTATCCAGACAAGAATTTGACTGTCGCCTACAATCCTTTATTCATAGATTCACTGAATGGCTTAGGGGACCTTAAAGATCATCTAGTTTCAAGTCCTCTGCCTATCTTGGTGTCATCTGCAAACTTACTGATGACATGCTTTACATCTTCAGCAAGATCATAGAATGGTAAGGTTGGAAGGGACCTCAAGGATCATCTAGTTCCAACCTCCTGCCATAGGCAGGGACACCTCCCCCTAGTACAGGTCACTCAAGCCCTCTTCCAACCTAGCCTTGAACATCTCCAGGGAGGGAGCAGCCACAACCTCCCTGGGCAACCTGTGCCAGTGTCTCACCACCTTCACTGTAAAGAACTTCCTCCTAACATCCAGTTTCAATCTCCCCTCTTCCAGTTTAAATCCATTGCCCCTTGTCCTGTCATTGCAAGACCTTGTCAATAATCCTTCCCCATCATCAATACAGATGTTAAACAGAAGTGGTCACAACCCTGAGCCCTAGGGGACACCACTTGTGACTGCCTTTGCAGTTGACTGGACACCAGCTCCCAGCAAAGCCACAGCTGAACCTTCCCTTCCCCCGGGTCAGCCTTCTTTGAAAGCTCTGCCCAGCTGAATCATAGAGACATTGTCCCATTTCTGAGTGCCTGCTACTGCCTGACCTGGTCATTCCCGGATGATGGAAATGAAATCATGAAACCCCTCAAACTCCTGAAGACCTGTACAACTACAGGCTCCAAGGATCCCAAGATGCTTGGCTACAAGAGCAGCAGCACATCCAAGGCTGGCAGCACACAACACAGTGTGCTCCAGGTAAGGAATCTGGAATTTCCTCAGGGCAGAGAAATGTCCTTCTACAGACACTTCACAGACTAGATTCTCTTCAAAACAGGCACCACATCATTCACTTCTACATCATTCAAGTTTAAATCACTTGATCTCTACATCAATAATGAGTAACCAGCGTCCCTTTAGCTGATCCAGTGTCCTTTTAGCTGATTGATTTTATTTCATCTCTTCCATGAGTTCATAACCTCAATTTCCAAGCAGATGCTTGGACATTTTGCATCAGGAGTCTTGATAGAGCAGCACAATGGTTTTCAGGAACCACTTCTCCTAGGTGTCCTGCTTTCTAGGTATTCATGCTTTCTCACAATCAGCAAAGCAGCTGTTCACTTAAAAGCCTCAATGAATAAAAGTGCTTCTAAAATAAAACCTACTCAGCTTACAGTCACTCTTTCCTCTGTTTAGAGATACCACACACATTGCTGGCCTTCCAGGACCAAGGGTTGAATGGCAAATCTAAGCCTCGATTCCCTCTCCCCTTTCCATTGCCCACTGAAGCAAGCACTACTCTGCAAGGCCAGCTCTGTTTCTTCCTCCCTGTAAACTCCACCTCATTCCCCTCCACCCTGGGCCTGCAAACCACCCATCAAATCACTGCCCTGGGCTGAATGAGTGTCTGTGGCCACCTGGGTGAGCACGGTGATGCACACAAAGCCATCCCAAAAGTGGACATTCACCACCACGCCTATCCTGACAGCTTACCTGCAGCTCCTCTGCTGTGGAGACATCGAGTCCTGTGAGGTCTTGTATCCTTGTGTTGATGCGGGACACCACTGGGCTTTCATAGCCAGACAGCCAGGCACTAAGGTGGGGGGGGAGAAACACAGCAATGAACCCAGCAGGCCAGTCACAGGCAAGAAGCCAGCATCGACAGCTCAATTACTTCCTTTCTTTTGTACTTTTCCTGAGCCGGTTAGGGTGTTCAGAACTATTCCCAGGGCATTATGAAGACCTGCATTTAACAAACATGTTTCATAGAAAGAAACACTGGATGAAGGAAGCTCTAACACTAATTGCCACAGTGGATTACCAGCTGACTGAAGAGAATATGTTCCAAGCAGTGAAACCTGCTTCAGGCTGTTTTAGAAAACAGGTACAAACCACTTTTGCTCTTACCCACTCCAAACAGCTCATTTAGACTCCACATTGGCTGCCTTTGGAAGCAACACTCAGGAAGGGAGTAAGCAAGTAACTTCATTGAATGTGTCCAGTCTGCGTGATTGTAACTCAGCTCTTCCACATCAGGCAAGTGCTCTGTGAGCTGTCTTGTCATATCACTTACCTCTGCAGTGCTGCTAAAAACCACTCTAAAAACAGTTAAAGATTGCACCATTTCCCTTGTTCAATGGTTTCTACCCAAACAGCCTCTTACCAATTTGATAACTAGACCATTTCAGGTACAGAGTGACTTAAAAAAAAAACAAAAAACAAAAACCTACCACAGGTTTCATTAAAAATAAGAGTCTAAAATTAAAGAGATTAAAAAATGGAAATGTGAAAAGTCAGCACCACAGTTCAGGGGGAAATAAAGACATTTTTTCAGCTCTTAACAGGAGAAACATTTTGCTCTCAAAAAAAAAAAGAACACTGTCCATTTCAGCTGCCCACTCTTTTTCCTCCTTTGTTAAAACCACTCACATGGTGTTTAGTTTTCTTGCTGCTTGTCTCATCCCATTCTAGCCCATGTACCTTTACATTTACCTGTTTCTCTTTCCCTCTTGGAATGCTCTGAGGACCTCTTCTCTAGTTAGCTTGACAGTCCCCTGTTAAATCACAAGCTTGGATAATGATATTTATGAGCTGGGCCCTGGTTTTCCCCCTTTTTGCAGGAAAACTCAAATTTAATTCACAGCTAGTTTTATCTGTTTCCCTAGCACCTGACTCAGCCTTTGGGGCTCATCCTGCAGCTTTCCCAAGACTGCTGCACAGAGATACCTGTGCTTAGAGCCCAGCTGGCAAGTACAGCTTAGTATTTTTCTACTCACACGAACTCTGAATACTAAATTAAGGTGATTCTTCAATATAAAATTCTTATTAAAAACTCAAAACACTTAGCATGGGAGAAGCAGTAGCATGACACATGACACAAGGCACTGACACAGGTTACAGAATCTCTACGAGCATATTTGGGTTTTTTTTTTCCAATGACAAATGGACTGAAGAGGAAAGAAAGGAGATTTCTTGAGATAGACTTGCCCAAACACTGACAAAGACTCATTCACTTCTGAGCACTGTTAGTAAAAGGAAGTGTTACAAAGCAGCCTTCTCTGAGTTAAAGTGATAGGAGAACACAAAGACCACTTCAAGGAGGCATTTCCCCACAATAAAGAAACCAGCTATGCAGCCACATGCTTGGCAGTCCTGTTGAACAGGTAACAATCATAAGCAGTCCTAATCTCACATGCTGCACACAGGAAAAGCCTTGACACAGCCACCAGCCACCAGGTGTAGGCTCTAGCTACCTCTGTCCAGTCTGTGCATAAAGGCTTTAAGAAATAGAAAAAGGAAAAAAGCAGCCCTCCTTCCTATCCTGGTCATTTGAATGGCAGTGAGTGCTTTCAGCAGGGAGAATACTACATTCTTTCATGCAGGGAAAGTACTATATGTATTTTTAACTAGAATTAATAGCCTTGGGACACAAAGAAAGTCTGTGAAATGTGGAGGAAATGGGGAACTGCAAGCATATTCCAACTGCCAGCCTGTCTGCTGGTGGCTAAGCAGAGTGTAGCAGGAGGCCTGTAGTGCTCAACAATTTGATGTTAAGAGTTACACAGAGTAAGAGCACAATTTAATCCTGAGAGCATCACAAACCTGCTTCCATGAGGCCACAGGACTCAGGAGGGGCTGCATAACCCATACCCATTGCATTCAGACTGCACAAGGGCCTTTTGTTACTGCAGACTGTGCCTGGTGGCCTTCGCTGACTGCAAAAACCTGTCCTACTGCTGGTAGGCTCAGCCATGGTCCTTTGCCAATACTAGTGTGACTGAGTGCCCAGTTCAAGGCTGTTTAGAGCAGATATTCCTCACACAAAGGCATTATTTTTCCAAATCCTCTCGTCTATCAAAGACCAAAACTCCCTCCCCAGTGACACACATGATGCAGAATTAACAGCCTTCAACGGTGCTCAGCAAGCCCTTTGCTTTTAGTATGGGCCCATGCTAAAAGCTCCAGGATGCTCAGTGAACGCACACAGCTCTGCTTTTCCACGTACACTTGGTAACTCAAGTCACTCATCTGACAGCTAACTTGCACAATGAGCAACTCTGTCACATCTTCGACCAGCTGACACCTGCGAGTCTCCTATGGACAGAAAACTTCATCATAAAAAAATGGGACAAGCCTATTTTGGGGAAGTCACAAGCATATGGCAGTGTGAGATATGAGTGCCTTGACTTACAGGAGGGTTTGGTATTTTCTTCACTAGCCCACCAAACCCCAGAATTCCCTGACTATAATGGCACAGAGCAGTCTGGTGTCCCACCTGGCTGGGTAAAAAAGCTACCCATAAAATAAGCAAATACTTTACAGACGTTGAAAGAATGTCATTAGCCCCCTGAATTCCTGCTGAGGGATGGCTTTTCTTCTTCCTCCCACCAAGGTCTGACTTTTCACACCTTTTATATCACCAGCAGCTAGCAGTCATCACAGCTACCCCTCCCTCTTAGAAGTCTGTATCAGGGATCAGAGAATCATCAAGGTTGGAAAAGACCTTTAAGATCAAGTCCAATCATAACCCAACTACCATGGATATTAGAGAACTTTAATAGCACAAAAACTTTGATGCAGAAATAATTTAGACTGAGCCATTACTAGGAACAGAAAACCTCAGAAAACTGTCCAGAGCTACAAGACACACACGTGGGCTTGGGGACCCCAAAGCTCATCTACAGCTGCTCTAGCTGGTCTAGTACCAGAGGCTGCAGAGTTGTTTCTTCGTTTCAGCTACCCCAGCACTGCACCAGAGGATTTCAACGCTGCTATTGTCACTGCTCACACAAAATACTACCCTTTATGTTTGAAAACTTTCTGAAATATATTTGGTATGTAAAAAGTGCTAGCAGAGACACATCAGGGAGTGAATAAAAGCCCAGATTGGTATTTCTCAAGTGGAAACTTGAACATTATATGCTCCAAGCTCTGACTGCCTGCTGGGAGGAGAGAGGCAAAAAAACCCAGCAGCATTGTTAGAAGCAGTGTCAGAGCAGCTGAGTCTATTCTGGTCCTGCACACAACACGGCTTGATGGTGCTTCTCGAGCTGCTGGCGAGGCGCCCTCTTCTACACCGCCTGCCACGTACTGCAGAGCGAACAGTAGTCCTCTCAGAGGCAGGAATGCTGTAATTTAGAAGTACATTTGCTAGGAAAGAATGTTTGGAGGGGAAAAGCAGTCAGCTATTAAAAAAATAAAGTGAGCATTTTTGGGGTTTTCAGGAGCAATGATTCATCTAGAAGCCAAACCAGATCAAACTGCTCTAGCAGAGAGAAGTTTCTACCAGTGGTTCTGCAAGAGAAGTTCAGTGATCCAGCATTAATAATGTGATCCAGCTAAAGCAGTCTGCTTTGGGGGCTTTTAGGGCTGGTAGCTTTTACCTCCTACTGTAGATAGAGGTGTCAAGTTTTCTTTTAAATTACATACAGCCCAACCAATCTGCACATGGAAAAATGCAAAGGCAAGGGGACACAAAGTCCCCCTCCACCCTCACAAAAATTCTCCTCACTGCCATGACAGTGCGCTCCATTTCCTTGCAGTTCTAATGCCAGTTTCCAGCAAGACACAGAATAGTTCAGTAACATCTGATGCATTTCTGTGGGTTCCTTAGGCATGCTGGAAGAAAGCCCCCGAGTGCTCTATTTTTGGGCCCCAAACCTAAGTGGTTTCATTTACTGGGTACTAGCCTGGAGGGCCCAATCCTGGGCTTGCAGTGCACCAAAGAGGCAGCAGCACCTGACCTTATACTTCATTACAGAATCCCAAGGCAAGACACAGCACCCAGTTAATTTCTGATTAAAGCCCCAGGAGAAATGCTTACTTGGTCATGTCACAAAGCCAATGAGAACTGATGGCAAATGGGCTCTGGCTGCACCACCAGCTCCACATACTCAGGAGGGAATCACAGTTTTTAATCAGGGGTGGTGGCTGGTGCTATTTTTTTCTGACTATGGCATCTGTGATGGTCTCAAGGCATCACACTTCCCACGACAGAAAAATCAAGACTCTAAATAAAAAGTTCCTTTGCTAAGAACCATCTAGTTGAAGAGGAGCCAACTCAATTTCAATTAGTGACCCAATCACCTTCTCTAATTCCTATTCCTAGCCCATCAAGTTTGGCACAAACGTTGAGGGTCTGTTCACACGGAGTCAGATGCTGAATACATGCTTTCTGCAGAATGCACAGCCACAGATAACAGAGACAGACAGGACAGTGACAGACTTCAAAATTAAAAGTAAACAAAAATTAAATCCAACACATGTCAAACAGGAAGAGTTCTCAGAGTCACCCTGGAGAGGCCTGTGGAGGTAGTTTTAAGAAGCAAACATGTAATAGCTGACTGGACAACTTCCAAAGGTCTCCCACTCTCTGCACACACCCAGATGAGCGAGCAGCAGCATCCTGATGCTGAAGTGTGAGGCAGTTCCAAGGTACAAACTTTCCGCCTCGCCACAACATGTGGGGCTACTATGGTTTTCTAGTTCCTATTAGTTGTAATCATTCCGAAATCAGCTAACTGGTGATCCAGGACTGTGAAGCACTTCCAGGTTTTTAAAAGACATTCATAGCTCATTAAAAATCCTGGAAGCTCAATTTACTAAACTCTAATTGCAAGGTTTTGTTGAAGGAAGCTGCAAGAGCACTGGTTTTCTACTAAAGCAGCAACTCCTTTCAATCACTTAAAGTAGGAAAAGCTTTAAAATCACCACCCAGCTTGACTTTGCACTATTCCCACAACTGGCAGCAGCTCCAGTGCTAGTTTTCATCAGCAAGGACCAACACTGAAGTGTGTTGGCAGAGGTGAGGTGCACTGCTGGTCAGTGAGCAGGGCCCTGCGCTGTTTTAGTGTGTTAGTTGCACTAGACAAGGCATGCTAAGCAAGAGAGCAACTCCATCCTGGCTGCCACTGACACAGCTATTTTCTACCTCAGCAGACCACTTGCTTTGTTATACAACAGCTCAGCCTGCTTTAGGCCAGTCTCTTTCTGCTAAGAGAAGCTATGCAAAGCCCTGGTTTGCCCCCGTTTAGAGATGTGGCAGCGCAGTCCCAGAACGCTTCCTGTGTTGGCTGTACCTTTGGAAGACGCTCCCCTTACCTCTTAGAGACTCTGTAATGTGCCGTGGTCAGTTTCCCAGTCTCAGGGTCATGAACAGTAGCACGGCTGAGCTACAAAAAGAGAAAGGACAAAGGCTTACCCACCTAGTCGGCTGCTTTTGTGCCAAGCCACTGGTGTTTGCAAGGGTTCCGATTGGTCTGGATGGAATGCAATGCTCTCACATCAGCAATATTAGAAGGGCAACAGAAACTGCAGCTGCCGTGGCCAAATCAAAACAAATTGGGTAGAAAATTTGGTTAGATTGTCCTTTCACTTTTTTTCCTCCTTGTTTTGGAAAAAAATTACTGCTTTGTTTTCTTTTTCTTCTTTTGTTCTTAAACTAGAGACTTCCTCTGAGTAATTTCTGGTGCTGAGTTTCCCAGACAATTCCTCCTCACCCAGAAGTTGAACTCCTTTCTGCATTTTGGCTGGATGCTGACAGAACACACAGCCAATCTTTAATCATCACTACTAAAATCCAGGCCATGGGGCAGCTGGTGTCTTCTAGAGACAGCCAGTTATGGAAGGCATTGGCTGCATTCAAGATCTGCAGCACTCAATAGACAGGCTGGTGAAGATGAGCCAGATTTGTGTTAGCAGGAGGTCAAAGAGCCCCAACAGGAGCATGGGATTATCTCGGACAGTGAGATGTTGTATGAGTACTGAATGTGCTCACTGCAATGAGGACTTGAAGTATCTCTTACATAGGTAAAAGAGAGGACAATTTTGAGTTGGTGAGAAGAGCAAGGGGAAGGGAAAATTAAAAACAGCTCAATTCTCCTCAAAGCATTACAGCATCATGTATTTTTTACATTGACTGTAGAGACTGCTTCATGTAATCATCATTTGAGAATACACATTAAAAAGGTGACCCAATCCAGAAAAAGGGATCAAAATATGTCCCCTAGAACTTCCAGCTGAAGGAAAAGACTGAGAAACTCAGCAGCAACAGCCTGTTATGGATCTGCACATCATAAAATGGCCTACAAAGCCAAAAGTTGCCTTTTAGAGCACCTCTTCTTTCCCCATAGTGAGCAGAAGGCACACACTCCTTACAGGCCCAACAAGTCTGGCAGAGAGCTCTTACCTTTTGCTAATTCTGTAATGTGCCGTCTCCAAGGCTCCCGTTATGGGGTTTGAAATGGTGGCTCGCCTCAGCTGTGAAGCGAACCATCAGAATAGTTGCATTACAAAGCACATACTGCAGCACAGCAATCCGACCATTCAGAAGCCTACGTGGGGGGGGGAATGTCATGCCGGCCACCACACGAGCCACCCAGTGGTGGGTGGAAGTTCATAAAGCAGTAATGGGGAAAGAGGAGGAGTCTCCACTGTTACTAAAAGAGAGGGGTTTAGGGTGTTTTGGTGTGTGTTGTTTAAACAGAATGATAGTGAAAAGTTGACCTCCTATCCAGTTTTCCAGCAGTGATGTCTGCAGCAAGACAAGCAATCAACTGAACAAAGTGCCCTAGAAGCTCTCATTTCCTCCAGGTTGCAGGACCAGCTGGAAGCAGTACAGCATTATGGTGTGGGCACAACTGCTCCTTTGTTAGCACTCTGCCCTGCACACACACCAGGGCTTCTGCAGTTAAACTGAATCCAGGCAGCACTCTGATCTTCTAAGAGTCAAGGATGAACCAAACTCGACCTTTCTGATTCTTTCTGTACCAAAAGCAGCATGCTAACCACTAACACCAACTGCCTGGCTTATGAACACATGCACACTGTGTTCCTCAGTACACAGTAGGAACTCCAGGTTCAAGGCCTTCCTTCCCCTCTGTTTACCTGACACCATCCCTGACACAGAACCTTATGTGTGCCCTTACTTTTGTTCATGAGCTCTCGCTCTCCAGCACTCCTAGCTGGAAAGGCTGAGCTGCAGAGCCCAGAGGCACAAAATGGTACACCAACTCCCAGACAATGAGAACTACTTCTCTGTTGCTAAACTGAACTAAGTAATTCATGCTGGCTAACAAGAAGAGGTGCTGGGAACTCTTCGTGTCCTGCCTCTCCTCTCATCCCACGCAGATTCACTTAACGCAAACTACAGCTTCATCCCACCGGCACAGCAGAAGGCTGGGCACAGATCACACAGCACTGGCTTCTGAGAGGCAGTGATGGCAGCATACCAAGCTCAGGGAAAGAGACGACCTTTTAGTCTCCAAACCACAATCCTCTCCCTATACTTGTTCACCAGCCCTGCAAGGCCTGGGCTGTAGGAAATAACGTGGAATGCTAACCACAGGCAGATGCTTCTAGGTTAATGAGCTATGAACCTCCGAGTCTTTGCCATGAGCCAAAGATCTGATAGGAAAACAATTCTCTCAGCAAGTTCAGGAGGTGAAATCACCATGCTCACAGGGTTTTATTGTTGGTGTCAAGACTCATTGCTACTCCATAAAGTGATTCAGTCCCATCCCACAGAATGCCAGAGCTTTTGCAGCAGCAAAGGGGCTTTATCACCTAGAGACATGCAGGGCTCTGATTTTTATCCTGGCTGGCTGAAGAGATGGCTTACAGGTAAGTGAACTGCTTGTGCTTCCTGCTTACAGTTCAGAATGTAACCTCCGAAATACAACACATCAGCCTCTAGCAAGCTTTAAAGTCACCTTCAGGCTACCTAGTACTCAGTGCAGTAACCAAAGAAAGCATCATCTTCAGTGTGCTCACAGCTGGTTTCCTCTGCAGCAGACCAAGCTAAGTCTAGCCTATAATTAATGCACTTATCCTGCTCATCTCTATTTGCTCAGCTCTCTCCAGGCAAAAAGCCCTTTAGGCTAAAGACAAAAAAAGCAGGAAAACTGCATTTCCAGAAGTTTAAATCTTATTATAGATGTAATTACTTAATACAAAAATAAATCAGTGTAATTACATCTCCAATGTGGTTCCTGAGATGCAGAGTCACACCAACTGGATACAAAGGGCAACCCCATCGGTTTCTGGTTCGCCTTGGATGCTCCTCTTAACTCTGCCCCAGATTATTTTGGACTCAGAAACAAGAACCTTGGGATCCAGTTTCTGAAATAGGATTTGAAGAGCTGGCTTTGTGAATGAGAAGCTGATTAAGTGCCACTCTCTTAAAGCTCTTTCACCTGCAGGCAACTTCAAAGCCCAGGAGACAGAAATCAGTCTGGTTGTGAGCAGAGAATGCAACCCTTCGTTCACGTCTACACAACAAGGAGAGCAATGGCTGTCTTTCCCTGGACAGCACTGCTCTCCATGTCACAACTTGGGCAAATACAGACCTCAAAAAACCAAAAACCCAGACAACCAACCAAAAGCTGGATGACAGATATGCTTTAAGGCAACCTAGCTGCAGGAGGTTTGTTTCCTGCTGCAGAATGCTCTCCTGATTGGAAACAGCATGTACTGGAATTGTCTGCCAGAAGACTCTGACAGCCCTGCACTGCTGTTACCTGGCTCTTAATCACACACAACTTCCAGCTGCCTCACTGTCTCCTTCAGAGACTGTCACAAAGAGCTACAAGGTTAGAGAAGCGACATGTGACACACCATGCACACATCTGCATTCCAGAGGAGACAGACTTCCACACACTCATACAGAAAACTGCACATAGAACTGAACATCCCACAAGGCAAACCAGTGGAAGGCATTTACCCTTGGCTTTGCCAGCTCTTTCACAGTTTCTATCTCTTCATCGGAGATGATGTCAAGGAAGCGAACAATTCGAGGTTTGTCCCACTCATCCTCCTGTTTCACAGGGCCCAGGATGTATCTAGGGTTCCTGTTTCCGTCATAGTAGCGGCAGAAGAGTCTTTTTTGTCTTCGAGGAGTCTGCACGCAAGGGGGAACAGGAGACCATCAGAACACTGCGACATGACATTAACATCCCTAAGAAAAAAGAGACAGCATTCCAGCACGGTGGGGGCTGGAAGGGACCACTGGAGATCATCCAGTCCAATCCCCTTGCTAAAGCAGCCTCACCCAAAACAGGTTGCTCAGAACCAGGCTGGTTTAGAATCTCTCCAGAGACTCCACAACCTCTCTGAACAGCCTGCTCCAGGGCTCCAGCATCATCACAGAGTTTTTTCCTCCTCAGTTGAAACCTCTTGGGTTCCAGTTTGTACCCACTGTTCCTTGTTTTGTCACTGGGCACCGCTGAAAAGAGCCTGGTCCCACTCTTCTGTCCTCACCCCTTTGAGAAGATCCCCTCTCAATGCTCAATGTTATGCTAGAAGAGGTGCTTTCAGTTTCAGAAATGAGCGCTCTGAAGACATGAACTTTACTGTGCAACAAGCAATACTTTACACAGTGCTACTGCAAACAGTTATCACTAAAACACTCCACTCACTGCTGCACACAGACCCAGACTTGCAGCACTCCTACTAAGCTCCTTACACTGAAGCAGCACACCCAAGCTCGCCAGCTGTGCCTGCAGCCACACCCATTTTTGTCTGCTGGACAAAGGGAAGAAACCCAACAGAAGCTAATCCATAGCCAGCTGTAGAACCAGTTCCCTGCCTTCATGCCACAAACAAACTCTTGACATGGTTTGGTTATGGTGGGTCTCATACATTTGAAAACAGTCTACTCCACTTTACCATTTTGAGACCCTCCCCACGGCACAGCATTTCGTACTTCCTTCTTTCGGGCAGGTAATCCTTTTTCTTAACCTCAGTTTCCTTCTCCACCTGGTCCTCTGTATCCATACCAGACTTATTTGCCTCTTTTTCTTTAGCCATGATATATTCAAAGTATTTCATGTTTCCATTTGCTCTTTGGTGTTCGGGATCTAGCAACAAGGAAACAGACAAGTATCACCGTCAAGTTTCCCATGTGTGAAGAAGTATTCTACTCACAAAAAGAAAGAGGAAACAGATGTGCACCACTGCCTCTCAAAGAGAAATAGGAAACATCTACTCTGCATTGGGAGCATTCACAGAATAGCTGAAACTCCAAGCTCAGCTGGAAGTGATGCCAGCCTGCAGCATGCACATATTCTGCAGGAAAACACAGTGGGCTTCCAGAGCTAAGAGTTCTCAAAGCTTTTTCAACTCCTCCACCAAGTAAGAAACCACTAACTGTGAGGGCAAGAACCTCAGCAGGCACAGGGGTTCAAGCACCAAGGAAAAGGGTTTGGTCATTCCCGCTGATCTCACAAGAGAGAGACAGACACAAGGGAACAGTACAGAGGGAGAGCTGGGACAACACAGCTGGCTTTAAACCTAAAAATGTCCCTGATGAGAGTTAAGATTTCTGATGATGAAGCTTTTAACAACCACTAAGTTTACAGAATTAGCTTTGGTTCATTAATAAATGATTCTTATTAACTTTTGCTGCATTAGATTTCATTCTGAACTTCCCGGGGCATCCTTTACACAGTCAATATTTACAGAAGCATAAACAGCTCCCTGGATTGCATTCTGTATTTCTTCCTCTTCCAAGTTTGTCATCTCAAGTGCACTCAATTTACATTTATATAATCCACACGGATTTTGGTGTCCTCCAATTTAGTTTCAATTTCATTAATTTCATTCTTGCCTCTGCCTAGGGGGAAGTAATCTCAAAACAGGCAAGTCAGACATAGCAAGAGACCCAAAGGCAGCAGTGACTAAGACCAGTAAGTGGTCAGAGAGCAGGAGTGACAGAAAACACCTCCAGAGAGCGGCAAGTCTCTCTCACCCAGTTCCAGAAGGCGTTTGGTGAGCATCATGGCTTTGGCCAGATCCCCCTGCTGATACACAGCATAACTCAGGTAGTCCAGAATGTAGACTTTATCTGCAGAAGACACTTCTCCCTCATCCAGCTGTTTCAGAGCTTGTTCCATCCAGAGCTCAGTGTGGTAGTAATCAGCTTCAGTGTAGGCAATCTTTCCCAGCTCAAAGCAATCCTCAGCTGTTAAGAAGGATTTGTGCTTCACACCTGTATTTAAAACAAACCAAACAGAACTTACACAGGGTTCCAGACCAGTCCTCAGTTATTTCTTACTCTTCATAGTACAGTTCAGTTCTGTCCTTCAGTATCTCCCTTCTGTGGTGGCTATTTACTGAAGACTCAGTTTTAAGTATTTAAAGCCTGTAAATCCTTGGCAGAACACATAAGCGGTTGGTTAGATGCAGCTTTCCACTGCCAGAACACCAGCAACTAGCAAAATGTCTTCGCCATTAGTGGAAAATGGAATAAAATAAACCTTCCTTCTTCAAAACATCAAACACTTTGAGTAAGGACAATGTAGAGCCAGATGTGAAGCTCAGAAATGTGTTTTCAGACATTGCATTATTTCTTTCAAAATGCTACTGAAGAGTTGTGCCAGCGACAGCTTAGTGGGGGAGGAAGAAGAAAACATCAGGCAGTAAATTCCCAGCTGCTCAAGATTTTTTCAGTCAGTCACTTTTAGAGACATTTGAGGAGACCTCTGAAAGATTAATGCAAGAGTAAGCAAATTACAGATTCCTATTTTGGCCACTGTAAATTAAGGCCAAATAAACACCCCCAAATTTAATCTTGTAAACAGGAAACAGGACCTACTACTTTCATAGCTAAAATTACATCTTAATATATCCTGAACTTCCAGCAGCAGCTTCCACAGCTGTGTTCAAACAAGGGTGGTATTCTGGTGAAGACATGCCCAAAAAGAGACTGAATAGCTGAAGAGATTGTCTGAGAGATGCTGTACCCCACAGAACAACTTTGTCTCTGACCACTAATTAAGCACCTTGTGGCCCATCCTGTGATGGCCTTGGATTTCAGGTTTCTAAGCCTGAAGTTGCGAGTTCTGAACTGCTACACAAAAAGTAGGGAAGGGGGTATGGTGGTGATGATGGAATGCTCTCAGGGAGAGATCCTCTGGAATGAGTAACCAGTTGCAGGGCCTTAGGGTGCTTTAGAAGAAGTAGAAGATCCACAAGTGAAAAGGTAACTCACAAAAGTGTGCTTAATTTAATAAAGCAATCACCAAACAGGGTTGATAGTTAATATAAAGAAATGGCCTGTAATGCAGGAGTGACAGGAATTGATAAGGAATAAAGCAGTAGTTAAGATTCTGATCAAAATTTGGTGATCTGTCCACACAGAAATTCCCTGGGAAGAAGGAAGAAGAACACAGACATGTGACAGAATGGGATATTCCTCGCTGGGTCTCTGGAGAACCAAACTATTCTTCTGTATACCTTAGGACTTCCAGGTTCTGCGATTAGACTTTATGACAGAGCCTGGTCAGTTTATTGCTTCAAGAGCAGCCACAGACTATGGTCCACTCGAGGAACTTCATCCTGCACTTTTGTTCTACATAAGCAGTTACAAACTGCTCGTCGTGTTAGAATGTCTCCTCAGGGCTGTGAGACAGCCTTGAACTGAACCCAAAAACAAAGTTATACATCATAACATATAAAGCCAATTACCCTTAATTTTATTAGGCATCTGACCACAATAAGCACTTGCGAAAACACAGACGGATTGTACAGAGTTGATTCTTTGCCAGCTGGCACAGTACGGTTTTCCAACAGAGGGAAAGAGGAAAAGCTCAGCAGAGAGAGTCTTCTAACAAGAAGTATGTGTGCCTTCTCCTGCAAAGCAGCCTATTAAAGCTTACCTCAGGTAATGCTACCTAAGTTCAGGCCTGTGTATGCACTGTGTCTTTTTCACTATATACACATCATGAAGTTTAAGTTCAAGGCAGCTTCTGTCACTCCCAACCTGAAAGGTCTCTCTTACTCATGAGAGGGAAGAGGGATAATAAATGTTAGAACTGTTTTTGTAAAAATGCATTATGCTGTGCAATAAAACTGTCTGCCAGGGCTCAGCTACTCCAACACAAGAAAAATACTCACCCAGGCAAGACTTTATTGCTGTTGGGTTTTTATTAAGAGCTAGTAACACTAAAATTATCTTATCATAAGTAGGAGAAAGATGCAGACTTTGGCTGAAAAAATGTCAAGTTCTATCACAAGCAGAAAACGGGCATGGCTACGAGGATGATCAGAGGGCTGGAGCACCTCCACTATGGCTGTGAGAGTTGTGTCTGTTCAGTCTGGAGAAGGGAGGGCTCCAGGGAGACCTTATAGTGGTCTTCCAGTACCTGATGTGGGCTACAAGTAAGCTGGGGAGGGACTTTTGATAAGGCCTTGTAGTGATAGGATGAGGGGAGATGGCTTTGAGCTGAAGGAGGGGAGATTTAGATTGGATATTTGGAAGAAATTCATTACAATGAGGGTGGAACAGGTTGCTCAGGGAAGTTGTGGATGCTCCCTCTCTGGAGCTGTTCAATGCCAGAATGGACAGTGCATTGAGCAACCTGGTCTAGTGGAAGGTGTCCCTGCCCATGGCAGGGATTAGAACTAGATAATCTTGAAGGTCCCTTCCAACCCAAACAGTTCTGTGATTCTGAGTAGGGTGAGGAGAATGACAGGGCAAAGGAGAGTCTCAGGAAACCTGTGCTCTGTTCAGTGGTGGAAGGAAGCCCACAAGGCAGGGAAACCAGCTGAATGTAGTTTCCACCAGGACCGTAACAGCAACAGACCTCACAGCATACCAGGACCTATCACTTCTTCCTGGGTTGTTACTCACCAGCATAGCCTGAAGCAACAGGTTCCTCTCTTGAGGTGTGGCAGAATTAAAGTGACATCTACATGAACCTCCCTTCAACAACCCACAACGTGCCATTTCCCATAAATCCTTACCTAGCTCAAAGGTTTTCCCATTACCTTCACACTCTGCAGTTAAACAAGCTAGAGCAGAGTCAAGTGCTGTGTAATTGGGACATTTAGAACTTCACAGTGTCTTCTGAAAGTAACATCCATGACTCTTACCTGGAAGATTCCCCCTTGAAAGGGTGTCTGTGTCCAAATTATATGTGTCTTGGAGCCTCAAGAGGGCTTTGGCTGCACCAGTTTGATCTTCATCATTTGGGAAAAACTGCCGCTGAATAGTCATGTTGGAGATGAAGCCTGGGAAAGACAGGGAAATGCTTGGCCTCCTGTGTCCCAGGGATTCCATAAACTCTATGCACAACATGACTCCCTACTTGGGGAAAAGCTGACATTTCAGGAAAGGCCATTACTAAGTCAGGAAGAGCTATGACCCCTGCAGAACATCAATAAATGCTGTAAATGTCTTTCTGAAGAACAGGAGCAACCCCCCAGTTTTGTATGAACAGGTTAAAAAAAAAGTTAATATACAACAAAAAGACCACTCCAGCTTTGAGAACATTACAGGTTGGTAGTTTCTGCATCCATTTCTCTCAGTTCACTTTCCAAAAGGCTTTTCCTTCAATAATATGGAATTTTAAAATCATTTAGAAGAGGAGAAAAAACAAACAGTGCTAAGAATAGCAATGCTGAGACGAAGGTTGGTCGATAAAAAGATGAGAACCACAGGTGCTGCAAACTGCTTCTGACAAGACTTCAGGCAACTGAGCAGCCACCATGAACTCACCTGCTTTCTGTAGACATTAATATATTCACATGGAAACTTGAGAAACACTCAAAGTTAAAAAAGGTTTCTCAAGATCCATCTGCACACAACTGAACACAAGACAATACTGCAAAGTCAGCATTTGCATGGTTTACTCTTTATGTGTGTGTGAAAAGAAAGCAAAACAACAACCAAAAAGAACTTGGAGACTTGGGGGCTTTTCCAAGAGGCACCAGGGTACTGTTTACAGAAGACAAGCAGGTTCTGGTTCTGTACAGCAAAAAAATATTATCTCTAGGATCTGTTCCCTGGTCATTAGAGTCCCATGTCACCATCTCTCCTGCTAGAAAGGTTTCTACTGTCAGGTGAGCACACCCACAATCACTGCTACTGCTGCTCTACCTGCAGAGCTACTGCATTATCCTCCTTGCAGTGGGGGAACTGAGAGAGTCAAGTGGCTGGTGGGCTGCTAGCATCACAAGGGAAACAGAGCTCCAGAAAGCCAGGACAGCACCACCATCCTGGCAGATACAACCACCCAAAGGAACAGCATCAACCAAGTCTGCCACGAGGACCTCAGTTTGAACAAACTGACAATCTCTCTGCTGTCTTCAAAAAAGTAACTTTTTACTCAGCAAACTCTTTTTCCCAAGGTCCAGAAGGACAACCACCTTTATGGTGTTAACTAACTATAGTGCAAATATGTTTAAGTTCTTCTAACGCCCATCAGTCAAAAAACTAAGCACCGTGACCAAATCCAAAGTGTAGTATGCAACACTCAGCTACAAAACCATCCAAAAAACAGTGACCTGGCCAAATTTGTGATATTCCTGACAATTTTCTTAAAGTACAACAGTCCACATCCTCCTTCACGCCCACTCCCACTTCAGAAGAGACTGGTCCAGGTCTCTTCCTGGCTGGCAGGTACAGAGCCTTTTCAGTTGGCATATTCAGTCCCTCCCAGCAGCAACAGGGAAGCTGAGTGTGCATCAGAGACAAACCCTGGGTGTTCTTTGAAAGCTACGCTTCATTTCTTACTACAAATCTACATCTTGTACTAGTTATTTGTTTAGACACATTCTCACAGGCTGACTGTGATCATCCCAGCTTCCCTGCTGTCAAGTATCTTTCAGAGTCATTCATGTCCTATTCCCTACTGAAGAGATTCTGCTCTTGCTGAGGCAAAGGGGCAGCAAATTGTTTACTACACTAATACAGAGCAGTGCCACAAATGCTCAGTCTCTGCCAATACCCAGGTTTGGAACCATCACACCTTAACAACCCTGGGCATATGTGTAGCAACAGCACTTCACCACACTCACAGGCAGCCTCACATGTCCTGCACACAGAACAGTTTTGCTCCCTTTTTCTCTGTGCATCTCACTTAAAGGATGAGGTTTCCTAAAATACCAGTTTGCAGGTGGGATATGAAGTACACGAAGCAGGTCCTGATCTCCTGTAAAATTTGAAGCATCCAAGGAGATCATTCAGTTTAAACATCACAGTTTTGCTGAATGTAAAGTTCAAATGATTGCAGACACTAAAACAGGCTGCCCAGGGAGGTGGGAGTCACTGTCCCTGGAGGAGTTCAAGAAACACATGGATTAATGGCCATGGTGGTGTTAGATTGAAGACCGGACCTGATCTTAAAGGTCTCTTCCAACTGAAACAATTCTATGATAGAACAACAGCAGGTCTTATAGGCTGAATTCTTATGAAGGCACCCCAAAAACAGATATACAAATCTAATTCAAACCATGCCATGAGAAAAAAAAAACCAGTCATGTCTAGGCAATTACAACGTGATCCTTGCTCTTAGTACAGGCACACTTACCATCTGACATGTCCTTCAGAACCAGGCTCTCCAGCTCACCCCATTCTGTGTTGAGCCGCTTCATCAACTTGAATGCATTTACAGGGTGCCCCAAAAACCCCTCAGGGTCCTTTGTGGCCGTATCTGTCAGCTGGTCCAACTTTTCTGCCCATCTGGAGGGGAAATGCACATTCATTAAAGTCTCCCGTAAAAGTCTGTCAATACTCTATAAAACTGATTTCAAGCTACTCAACAGTCTGTGCTAATCAAAGACCCGGCTCAAATTGCAAGCTTTTACATTATATTTATATAGAAAGCTCTCCTAGAAGGAACAAAAGGGCTCTCTTTCTTTTACTTTTAAATCTTCTTCCCTAGTTGTAGCCTAAGTCTTGTGTTGCTCTTGTGGTCTTTGTTGGAACAGGGCTGAACTACCTCCTTCCTACAAACACCAAATGCAGCATGCCAGCAGTTCCATTAGGAGTTTTCACGCGGGACTAATCAAAAACAAAGCTTCCCCCATGTTTTGCATCTATTTTTAAATCTTTTTTTTAAGTTTACAAAAAGGTGGTTCAATGCTTGTCTCAAATTATTTTATGTTTAGACACACACTGTTAAATCTATGACAAGCCCCTTGTCCCCACCACAGAATGCCTTTCCACACCACAAACCTGTACTAAGTAACATGCAGTTCTCACACTCCCAAATGGGGAACCCAGACCAACTTTCTGGTGCCTATGGTCACCTGTGGTGCATTAAAAGTGCAGCCAGCAGGTTGAAAGAGCTTCTCCTCCCTGTTTACTCTGCTCTAGCAAGGCCCCATCTGGGGAGTATGTGTCCATTTCTGACTTTCCAGTTCAAGAGACAGGAAACTCCTGGAAAGAGTCCAAAAGAGGCTATCAAGATGCTGAGCAACCTGCAGCATCTCTGTGAGGAGAGGCTGAGACACCTGGGGCTGTTTAGCCTGGAGAAGACTAAGAGGGGAAGTTCTCAATGCTCAGCAAAAACTAAAGGGCAGGGGCAAGAAGATGGGGCCAAACCCTTTCCAGTAGTATCTAGTGACAGAACAGGGGGCAATGGGCACAAACTGGAACCCAGGAGGTTCCACCTGAGCAGGAGAAAATTCTTTCCTGTGAGGGTGCTGGAGCCCTGGAGCAGGCTGCCCATAGAGGTTGTGGAGTCTCCTCCTCTGGAGAGATTCCAAACCCAGCTGGACATTGTGATCCTGGGCTAGCTGCTATGGGTGCCCCTGCTTTAGCAGGAGGGATGGAAGGACTAGATGCTCTCCAAAGGTCCCTTCCAACCCTCAGCATTCTGGGATTTTGTGTGCTGTAGTTCCAACTCTGCAAAACTCTCTGATGCTGCCAGGGACACTAGCTATGGACAATTCCACCACACTCTGAAACACATGCAGACACCTTCCAAGGACTCTTGTTTTAAAGGAAAATGTGTGGAACCTGCTGCTGCTTCAAGTCAAGAAGTACACCAGTCATACATAAGCACCAGCACTGTGCTACTACATGTCTGCATAAACAGACTTCCCCTCTCCATCCAAACCCATACAGATCTAGATCATGAAGACAGGTTAACAGCACCCTGAAAACAGCATAAATGAGCTGTAAAAAAGCCACACCCTGCAGAGAATAACAAATGTCAACAACAAGATAAAGCAAGCTCAAAACCTGTAGCCTGGGGGAGCTCTGTAGAGCAGCCAGCATTCAGCTTGCTCCTCGATCTGTGTGCTTGAGTGAAGCATGCCTGCTTTACCTGAGACAGGTAGGAGCGTACCACTGTTAGAGGTAACATTGTTTGCAATCACTCTTCCCACACCATCTTGAGTCATTCTCCTACGCTCTGACAGCCCCTGTCTGGCTTCCTGCCAGCAGTAATGTGAGCGACTGGGTTCCCTCCAAGGACAGAGTGCTCAAAGTGTTTCTGTGGACCAGCTCTAGATTCTGGCAAGCCAAAGACCGATGAAAATTATTTCAAACTATGCCTTGAACAGGTGGCCAAACCTGTCACTGCATGGCTATCAAACCAAACAAGCAGCTGAAAGTCACTGCAACTGTATGCTGCAACCACAGGGCCAGGATTTCTTTTTAGCAGTTTCTGTTTCATGAAAACCTCCACCACAAGGTGAGAGTCAGCACCTGCACGTCAAGGAACTACCGACTTTCACTGAGTTTAGATCAGCACAAGCCACTGAATCTCTCAGCCAAAGCAGAGCCCAAAAGCAAATGATGCTGGTGGGTTTTCCCCCCAATTCTTCTACCTCTCTGCCACACTCATTTTAACTTTTCTGTCCTGACAGCAAACACCTCTAATATAATAAAAACAGAGTTGTAATTCCTATATGATAATCTGTATTTTGGGTGTCCAATCAGCATGCTCCCATCTTAATTTGCAGCTTAGTTTGTAACTTACAACATTCTCAACCTCTGAGCAATCTTTTAAGTAATAAAAAGTGAGTCTAAAAGAACTATCTTTTCTCCTGGATGGTAAGAGGTAATACACAATTCTCAAATAAAATTAATGCTGTTTAAACATCTTCATGGCACACTGATGCACACTTTTGGAAGCTAGGAAATCATCCTATTCAGTGATATGAAAAAATAAATTATTTCTAGTTCTGGTTAAGATCTGACATATTAGCCTCTGGTGCTCACACCTACAGAGATGAGCAATGTAGTAATGGCAATGGTCAGGTCTCCTATCATGGTTAAAAGCAATAAAGAAGTTTCATTGTGCTTTACTTTTAAACATAAACGTATCACCTTGAAAGAGACTTTGCTCTTGGGAGTGGGTTATTGTTCAACCATTCATAAACACAACCAACACTTTGCAGAGCTCCAACATCTAGTCTATCACTGTACTCCTTACAATGGGCACTTGTTGGGTTTCTCACTAAGCAGACTGTCCCTGAAAGACCTACATTCCCTTGGGAATTACGTGCAAGCAGGAATCCAAAGGCCAAGGCCTCATGCAGAATGCAAGCTGATTTCATCATCAGAAAGCTGCATAAAACAAATTAATGGCTCAGAGATACCAAACCCCAGAAAAACCTGCTAGTTTAAGCTTTGCCTCAGAGGAAAAATTCCACACATTTAATCAGATTTTGGGAAGTGCTTTTTACATAAGGGTGGATCCAAATTATTAACTATGAGCATTACGAAACAAGTTGCTTACTTTTTGATCTGTTCCAGCTTGCTTTCTTCTGCCTTAATGTAATCTTTCAGTGACACCACCAGATCTTTTTCTGTATTAATTAAGTCTGTCATATGACCTAGAAAACAAATTAATTGGGTTAGACAAGGAGAATCAAAAAACCCAACAACTAAGAACCAAAAACAGAGACATCTTCCCTGTCTTCTACTTTCTTCCCCAAAATCCTTCTGCATTTGCTTAAATAGCCCTGAAGGAGTATTTGAGGAAAGCTTCTTGCCTTTTATTTTTTATTGAAGGAAAAACTCTCCCGCTGGGCCAAGCCTGTTGCCATGGAAATTAATGTAATACCACATATTTATTATTAGAACTAATTCAGGATTCATTTGGAAAAGGATGTAGGTTGCAATAGAGCAATCTTTCATCCAAGCATACATAATGTAGAGCAAATAAAGACAGGGCTAGAGCAACACACAAAGCCTCACGTTTGATATACAATACTACCCCAGTGGTTTATTTTTATGATTACTTCCATGGCTTCAATGGGTCCACTAACAGACTCTGTTATTAATTAATAATTGCTTCATTTCCTGCAAAGGGGCAACTGAACTGGTTCATTCCAGACTGAAACAGTCCACATGTCCCAAGCTATCAGAACCCAGAGGAGGGCATACTGACATATTGGTGGCAGTAAGGACCTTCTACAGCTGCGCGGCAGCCCGCACCAACACCAGTTAAGAACATAGAATGAACACATTGCCTAGCCTGGGTCAGACTAACTGGGAGTGACTCAAAGCATGCTTCCCCCAAATGGAAGAACTAAGAGCATAAGAACTGCTAAGCGGATTTAGTTCTGCACCAGTTAAAGACCCTGATGCCATCAGTTGCAGGATCAGTTTTGAGAGCCATCAAGAAATTCTTGTGGCTCTGCAGCCTATACACCACAGCGTGTCTCACCAATGGATGTGAAGAAGTCCGTATGGGCATAAGAAACCGGCAGCAGGAGTCCAAGGGCTACAGTACACCAAATCTTGTTGAATGCCATCGTTCAACAGCTGTCACCTCACCACAGACCTATGAAAGAAACAGAAAGTAGGTAAAAAAATCCCTGTTCACCAGACAATCTCCCTTCAAAAGAGGCAGCTTATTCTCCTGGGGCTGCCACTAGTCCTCAAGGTAGCAGAGTCTTGATGAGCTTGAGCAGCTCTCTGAGGACTGATGCCCTTCAGCAGAATTTCTCATATTTCTGTCTTGCACGGCAAGAGAATAAAGAATCGCTCAGAGACAGGGTTTTCACAAGCACTCTTCATCTTTTTGACATCTGAGATAGAGCTGTTTCACAAAGCACCAAAAGCCCCCAAATCAAGCACTGAAAAAAAGCCATTATACCAAGTTAAAATACATATTATAAGGTTCATTCGCCCAGTGGATAAAGTGCTTCCTTTGATGAGACAGAAGGATGCCAGTGGAACAGGTCTGAATGAAAACCCCAAGAAACCAGGCCACAGAGCAAGTTACTGGCAGGATGCTGCTCTCCAGATGCCACCATCACGAAGCCAGCCTCCATACCTGATACAAAAGCCTAGTTCACAGCCAGTCTCTGGGTAAGTCCATAGCAGGCTCTCAGGCAGTGCTTTCTCCCACACACAGCTGCCAAGCTCTCAGCCTTTTGAGATCCTGAACCCTTTCAGCAGCCTGGGATTTCCTCACTACTGAATACTTTGAAAGTAGTTATGCTGCCATGGAATTCACAAGATCTACTTTTTTCCAAACAAACGCTTCAGCATCTGCTCAGAAAAATGAAAACAAAGGCATGTTCTAACAGAAACTGGTTTACAACTCTTCCAACGGCAAGACAAACAATGAAGAAAAAGAAAGAAAAAAAAACCAAAAGCAACATCACAAAGCAAGTCCAGCTACAAAGTGGTTTGGCAGATTTAGGAAAGCTAGCTTTTGATTTTCATTTTGAGGTGGCAGCACTGATAGCAAACCACAATCACATGAGGAAGGTGAAAACAAAATCAGGAAAGGGTGAAAGTCACACCCACAGAAAAATCATCTCACCCACAAGCTGAGATACCCATAGGATACATGCCCTTGACTCCGCAGTGCAGGATCTCCTCCCTCATTGCGCCTGAAGGGTAAGGAAGCAGCTCCCTCCTGTCCCTTCCACCTCCAGCACTGGGGAAAGAGTGGTGTTTGGGTTTAAATTTGCTGACTCTCTGGATTGTCTCTTGGACAGGGCAAGCCCAGTTCCACTGGCACCAACAGGGGCAACAGGAAATGTGTACAAGCCTAGAAAAGCAGCACCATCTCCAGCTCTGCTAAATCATCTGAAGTCTGCATGATCACAAATTGAAGGGCTGAAACCTTCTGACACACTGACCAGCAGAAAGCAAGCTGTAAAGTAAAAATCTGGAGAGGAAAGCCTGGGCTCCTGTTTTTTTCCCAGCTAAGCAAGGTGCCTCAGCCTCACCCATGCTCTACAACAGCCCTGGTGTCAACAGCAGCATTCCTCATCTCCTCCTTGCTTGTTCAGCTCCGCTAAGCAGGCAGGTAACAAGCTTAATCAGACTATTTCAAACATTACTACTACTAATAAAAAAATAATTCCCCCAAACATTCATTTCACTCTGGTTCAGTTCTGATACAGCTCACTGAACAGCCCTGCAACATCCACACCAGTACAAAAGGGCAACCTGGAGGCAGAACTGGCAGCCAAAGACAGCAAAGAGAGCAAAATGGTTGTTCCAGGTTTACTTTATTTGTGAAACTCCAGCCCTAACCACAATGAACAAACATCCCACCCTCCAGCCAGCCTGTAACACCAAGATTTCAGCATAAACACTTCAGTAACTACTGTTGGTCTCATTAACTAAGAGACCATTTAAACTGCTGTAAATTAATGAGTCACATCTGGAATCAAGTTTTCCTGCTGGCAAATTTTATTTTACTCTCTACTTAAAAGAAACTGTGTTCCCATGCACAAGAAAACTGATGTGTTCCTGTTAAAAGCACTGCTCAGTTCCTATTTTTCTCTGCAGAAAGCAGTGTATCCTGCTCACTCAGCACTGAAGCAGCTACATCTGTGAGCACAAGCAGTTCCACAACACAATAAATATTTGCCAATGTTATCAAAGCTCAGAACTCATTGAGCTATTTGTATACTGCACCCTCTTTAGTATTAATCAATATGAAATGGTATAAAACACAAACAAAACAAGAAAAGCACCAAAAAGGTGATGAAAACTGTATCTTCTTTCCACCTACTTGGTGACAGCCTTCCAACTTGCCCAGACTGATGCCTTAAGAGTCTGAGTAGTGTGCTGGTTTAAGGCT
>WBNM01024385.1:0-48832 GCA_013399055.1 Ramphastos sulfuratus | reverse complement strand
ATAAATATATATATATATATTAAGAATACTTTAGAAGAGCAGTGATTTTGAAGATAAAGTTATTGCAAAAAGCAAAGGTTGGCTACCTGCTGTGATTGTGATAGATCAGAGTCCACAGGAGGCTCTTTAGTTGGAGAGAGACTGTAGCTAACAAAATTCTTAGATTGTGAGAGAGCGTGCTGTCACTTCTGTTTTGGTGCACTGTCTAGTGAGACCGTGGTCTGTTTGGCATCACTAGCAATCTTATCACTGCCTGTGTTTGATAAAGAACACATCTTGCTATTCTAATGGCATGGTGGAGTGACTTCTAGGAAATCCTTTCAATTGTAAATAACTAAAAAGTAAAACACAACCCCAAAGATCTACCTATCTAAAATCTGAATAGAATGCACAAAAGGGAGATGGAACATCTTTTGTGAATAATACAGGTTGTGGATGATAGCCAATATATAAAAATATAAAAAATGTTACTCATAAAGCTATTCTAAGTGTTAAATAAAACTTGCAAGGAGGAACTAATACAACTAAGTGAGAAGGAGGAAGAGTTGCCTGTTCATGGGGTCTTCTCTAGCTCTCATGAGTGATACAAGTATATTGTTACTATGTAAGTATCTTGGCTGCCATACAACTGCCCTAAATAGTGTTTTTGGAAATGAGGGAATTGAACAGTGTAGGTGCTGAACCAGCTTTAGGTATTTTACCTTCCTTTTTCCCAGGCACAGAAATACAGACCTAAGAATGGTCTATCAGCTCAGAACAAAGGGCTTTCTTCATCAATACTTTGTTTTTAAGAGTGGCTGATAGCAGATGCCTAGAGAAGAGTATACAATTTCCTCACTTTCAGTAATGGCCGGTTTGTTAATGCTTTACATTTCTATTGAACATAAGAATTGCTTTTATCCAGCTTTGCTCTTAGCAGTGTGTGTGTGTTTTTTTTTTTGTTTTTTTTTAAGACTACAGTGTTTATATCTGTATATGAATTGTATCTATAGAAACATTGTGAACATAAAGAGTTTGCTTTGGAAAAGTAGTTGGCAAGTTTGTGGTGGTTTAGGAGTGAAGAAAGTTTTGATTCAGATTTTGATGCATGTTGCAGAGGACAGGTTCTATACTCATATTTATTATATGATTCTAAAAGGAAAAAAAAAAAAAAGGCATTCCTGAATAATTTGGAAACGGAAGAGTATGTGAATGAAATTACTCTTTCCTATGACCATGACTTCAGCTTTCACTTCATCTGTAAAGAAACAGTCATAAATGAAATGGATTTGATTTGCCTTTCCAGACTTGGATTGCTCTGGAGACTGCTGAGGACTTCTCTAGTTTGCTGTGGACTTATTCCCAGCTTGTATTTGTCCTTCTCTCTCTTGGGTATTAAAATTTACTAATAGACCTTTAAAGATGTTTGATGCCTAAGGCAAAGCACCCTTTACGGCAGTATATGCATATTTTTATTTTTTTCTTTTTTTTTCTCGTCAGAACAGAAAGTAGAGCTACAGCTTCTGTTGTCTGGTAGCTCTTTATGGATTTAATTAGATAAAGTAATGAAAGTGACTGAATTTTAGGAGAGAGATTTAAGTAAATGCATTTCAATCTTACAATGACTTGAGAGGCTATGCAGTGAAAATCTGCTATCTTGTATGAATGATCAGGGCATAAAATGAAACCAACTCGTGTTACAGGCATGTGATTTAGAACCATTTTCAGCTTTTCCAAAGTGGAGATGAAGAAGTTAATAAAATAAAATAAAAAGATTAGAGGGATGGGGGAAGGGGCGTGGTTCTGCTAAAGATACCTAAATCAAGACCTATTATGAATTGTAATAGACCACCACGAGAAAGAATTAGTCAGTCTCTCTCAACAAGAAAACCTTAGTTGCAGCTACAAAGTTCTATTAAAAGCAAATACAGATCATAGGATTAAGTGATTAAGTCCTCTTCCTCTGAGGTACAGACCTTACAGACACTGACAGCCTGTTGAGAAGACATTCTCTCTTCCTTTACACCAGTAGAATAACCCTGTGGAACATGTATTAAAACCAATGTATGTTATTTCCCAGTATTGCAAAGAGGATTTTTGAATTTAAAAATCTGTTCACTGGGAGATTGAAGAAAATATTCTGTATGAAAAAGTATAATTTGAGCTCAATACTAGTGCTAGGAGCATACCTGTACAGTATTAGTTCCTCTCTTGTATTTCCAGAAGGTTAAGTACTTCTTATTAATAAAAATGAATTGGAAATTACTCTTTATTCCAAGAATTTAAAGACAAGACTGCTGTTTTGAGAATGATGTTGTAGTTTGGGCAACGAGGAAGATGATTTTATGGAAAATTCTTATAATACTATTTGGCTTTCAGTACTGTGTTGGTGGGTTTTGCAATTGTTGTTGTTAATGCAGGGAGCAAGTGACCTGAATAGTAGTTCTGAGCTGAAAGATTTCATGAAAGATAGTGTCCTGTTTTCATGAGATGCAAAAGTAAAGTCTTTTGTCACTGTCACAGGGAGATTATATTCCAAAGATTAGGCAGTTACTTGTTTTTCCCTTCCTCCTTCAGAGTGTGTTTTAAGTACTTCTCATGTGAGGAAGCTTCTAGTTAGTCAGGAGAAAAAAAAATATTTGTGATTTAATTATCTAGTGCTGTGGTGACAGAATGAGCTCTTGTTGTTTTTAAAATAGGATTGCTTATTGAAATTCTAGAAATACTAGATAAGCTTTTGTTTTCTGGTTTGGATTTTAATTTGTGTCCACAGATGAGAGTGAAAACCAGGAAATGGCCAACGTTTGCTTTGTATTGGGCAGAGAGTGAAAATTCTCCTAAAATAGTCAGATAGCCTTTGGGAAGTGATAATAGGGTTTTCATGGTGTCTCCAGGAGTTGATGTGCTATTAGTTGTCCATTTTTGGTTAAGGAAGATACAATGATACAACGGTGATTTGAATCACACTGAACTGTCTCCAGCTGCATTGTCACAATTTTTACAGTATGGCTGATGACTGAGAGTCCATACCGATGTGCACCTATTTGTTTTCACATATGTTTACTTTTCCTTTGTTTTGTTTGTGTGTTGGCTAAGATCTCATTGTTTTCTGAGTCTTAAGACTTGCTCAAGCTCTTGGAATGACTTTGCTCTCTTGCAGTATCTGAAGAAGTTTGGGTTGTTGCTTCTTCAGTGGCAGGTTAAACAAAAGAACTTTAAAGACCGATACTGCTCTGTTCTATTTCTATTTAAATTGCCCCAAATGACATTTTTGAAAGCACATCTCCATGTGTGGACTGATGTGTTGATATGAATAGACCTGAAGTGACGCAGGTTGAATGGCAAAAGCACTGGAAGCCATACTAAAGTGTACATGACCTTTTTGAGTTTGTGTCCTTGATTAGACTGGTTTCGTTTGGAGTTTATTTTGGAGCAGAGTGGTGGTATGTTTTTTTTTATGAGATGGGGTTTTTATTATTTGTCTTTGGTTTTGTTTTTTATTTTTACAATGGCTAGGCCCCTTCCTTCCAATCTTTTTAGTTAAAAGTCATGACTGTTTCCTGGGTGTTGGTATTATTGTTTTTGCTTTCGCTGAAATATGCAATTTTGTGGTATACTAGACAGTGCTATTTTCTTATTTCTTCTTTGTTTCTTCAGCATCTTTTTAGAAAATTTACTCAGGAAAGAAATCTTGTGAGATTCTTTGTTTTTTGTTTTGTTTTGTTTTTTAATTTTAAAACAACTCATTATGCTGGCTGATCTAAAAATCTGCCTGGAAAATAGACCCAGCTTAGAATTAAATAACAACTGCACACCGACATACAAGGCTACACAGAAATATCTTTTTTTTTAGAAAAGGGTTCTGTCCTGGTTTTGTTTGATTTTAATGATCCAAAGTTTTTATCATTGTTTGAGGAATCATGAATTTTGGCATCTTCTGCAGTCCTTCCTACTAGACAAACGCATATGTCCTCTGGATCAGATTTCAGAGTAGTCTGTGTAGAGGAAGCCCTGTTTCTGTCAGATAACCTCAGGTATTTCAGTAACTCCTAGTGTGTTTGAAGTTCTGCCTCTGCTTGTTTTGTGTTTACTCTAGCAAGGTTTTGTGACTGGGAAGGTGAAGTAGGCTGTAGGAGTTTGCTGCCATTTAAATTCAACATGTTAAAAGGCAACTGCAATCTCATGTAGATTAGTTTTCTGATGAACAGAGGGGACTAAAATAGGAGAGACTAACCTATAAATTCTGTTGTGTGATTCTTTATGTCCCTATTTTCTTGCTGATTCTTGAGACTCTGAACTCTTTGCCTATCACATAGTGTCTGTAAACCACGAGACATGGCAGTGATGCTAAATGATACTGTAAAAAGTTTGTCAAAAGTGCATGCCTGGATGAGGTACCTCTGTAGGGCTCTGAATGTATGGTTAAAGCACTCTTGTAGTTGAAAGACTTCTGTGTGTGATTGTAGCAGGTGGTGAATCATGGAAAGAATCTGTATTGTTGCTAAATTAGAATACTATGTTAAGAGTTTTGGGAGTTAGCAATGACAAGTCTGTATTGCTCATTCACTGGCAAGGGTGCATTTGTGACAGAAAGGTTGATTCAGCAGCCTAGTGCATTTCTTTCTATCCTACGTAATAGAAATTGCATCTATAGACCATTCAGCTTTATCCATAGAGATGCTTTTTGGTTGCAGATTTTTAAGTAAGCTTGTAGGAGTTTTCATTTTCACAATCTTTTAGTAGTGTCTGGATTTGCTGAAGAAGTATGTGTAAAGCAGGGGTGCTCTTTTGTTGAGAAGTCTCATCCCACTTGTTTGGGATTGTTTCTAGAGAATCAATTCCTAATTCTTATAATAATTCCCTCTAATAGTTACTCAGCTATTGTGCCCCATTTTTATGCAAAATATAGTTTACCTATGTCATAGATATGTTAAGATGAGAATTAAACATTAAGGTTATGTAGCTTAAACTTCTACACAGCATTATCTTTGCATTACTTTGGAAGTTGGGTGATTAGGTTAAGGTTTTTCTGTTATCGTTGGGTTTAAATTCATAATAAAGGTATGAAGCTGGTTCTTTCATGCAGTCAGCTTTTAATGGGTCTGTTCTCTTATGTCTAGATAGAGACCTTGTGAAGAGAATTGTACTTAAAGGCAAAAAGGCAAGAAAATTCCTTAGGTCATAGAGAGGGGTGAGAAAAGGCAAGAAAGTTTTCCTTTTGAGGCTTATTGGTCTGCTGGTGTAGATGTTTATTCAGAAATTTAACTGAACAAACAAAAGATCCCAGTGAACAAAATTCCATTCTTTCATGATAGTTTTCCTCACTAGGTTTCTCAGTTTGTGGTGTGGGGCTGCTTGGGTTTCTTTGAGCTACTTGCCACCTCTCTTTCTAACGCATCTTGTTTCCCTGTCTTTTTCTTTTCTGTTTTTTTGGGAGACTTGTTCGCTATCTTCAGAGGTTTACTTGCCATACTTTACTTGAGTAATTGAATAAATTTTGGGATCTCTCAGGGATTTAAATTTGTCAAAAGATAGCACTGTCATGTTTGTTCCTTTCAGGAGAAGCTCCGGTGGCTATGTGGCTGATACCATGCACGGTTCCTCAAAGTGAGACTGTTAAGGTTTTTGCCCTCCAGGCTCTGATGTTTGTTAGGTGTCCTTTACTGTAGTGTACTCAGTTGCTCTCTGAAGCTTTTCTTTCACAGTATTTCAAAGTCTGATTTAAGGTGTGAATAAGTGATAATAGGGAGGGAAAAGTTGTGGGAGATGATGGTTTCTATGTCAAATAAAACTCACAGAAGGGCTTGTTTGGCAGCACTAGGAAATCTAGTGCGCTTTGCAGCACACTTGCTGTGAACTGACCGCCAAAGACCTTTTGTTCAGTGTTGCATAAAATTTCAGGCCCTGAGCTGGTCAAAACACTGTTCAGATGGAAAAAAAAAGGCATATAACCACTGCTGTGAAAGCCATAATCTCCCTTCTTATATTAAGGTTTTCAGACTCTACTGTTTGAAGGATCAAAGGGTTAAGAAACATCGTACTTGAAATGGTGAACTGTTTGCCTTAGCACCCATTCACATGGACTATCTTCTGCAGAGTGTTTCTGGTGTTTACAAAGTGGGCAAAAGCCTCATTTTTCCTAGAGTAAGTTTGTTTAGCTTGTGTTTGATTATTTTGTTCTCTAAATTCAGAAATCCTCACTGATGAGTCTAATTATAAACAAGACATTCCCTCATGTTGGTGATAAGTCTAAATCTGCCTTGGGACAATTATTTCTTTCTTAGCATGTCAGTGGAAAGCCTGAAAATGCTGACATTTCTAGCTTGCTTTCTCAGCTAGAAAAGAAGTGGTTATTAACAGTGGCTTGTTAGATCTTAGTATCATAGAAGCTGATTTGGCATAGTGTAGTCATAACATCCTTCAGTCAAATGCCCTGGTTCTCTGTGGTTATAGCCAAAATCAGCAGAGTATAATGTGTCTTCATATGCTCAAGCTATAAGCAACCTGGACTAGTGGGAAGTGTCCCTGCCTATGGCAGAGGGGTTGATACTAGATGATCTTGAAGATCCCTTTCAACCCAAACCGTTCTGTGATTCTTTGAGCATATTTTGCTGAACTCAACCTTGGAAAGGTTACTTACTGCTGTCCACTAATGTTTTTTTTTTGTGATTTTAGCACAGAAACAAAAATTAAAGAAGTGTGTTGGTACACATGCAGGTTTGGGGGTGAGACTGACATATTGATTGTCAAAGAGGTATTTTTCTGTTTGCCTTGTTCTGGCCCCCCAGCTCCAGTTATGATATGATTACAGTAGTGGTCCAAAATGTATCTGAAAAGAATGTAGCATGAAAGTAACACACTCTCTCCTCTCAGAAGTTTGCAATCTGTGTTTGTTTTTAAGGTAGAACCTATTGTATACTTCTAGCAATTGGATCTTAACAGGAATAATAAGAAAGGAATTGCTGTCATCCAAGTGTTTTCATCAGCATTTTATCTCTGTTTTGCTTAATTGCTGATTTGTACTTTATTTTTTCAAATAACACACTCCTATATCACTGTGTGCCTAACTTATTGAGACAGGATTATCTTGCTTAATGGATCTTACAAACATGTAATTTCTTATGTCAAATGATTTAGCATTTTATTGGCATGCTCATGAAAAAAAATTGCTTCAATAACTTTGGTTTTATTTTCAGTTTTATTGAATATAAAAATACCCTTCAAATGCTGTTGCTAGGCTGAAGGTGGTAGATGACACTCTGTAGTATGTATGTATGGACTGTTGGCTAGTTTACTCAGTCCAGGAAATTGATATCCTGCCTGAACTGTGATTTGGGCCTGTTGCCCAAGAGCTTTAGCATCATGGCTTCAAAATAAAACTGGGTGAATTCCAGATGTTAATCTATTGCTCGTTTTACACTATCAACCACCTGTTCTCAGTATGACCTTAATTTCCCCTGTTTTCCCAGAAGGAAACTTTCTCCTTGTGTCTCTGCATTCCTCTTAGAGTGATTCCCTCCAGTTCTGTTATTAGCTGTGTGACTGAGGTATTGTTTGTTGTGACCTGATGTCTACTTGGCGCTAGCTTCTCAAGATTGACCCACTGCTGCCATATTACACTGCAGGGTTTGGCAAATAACTGGTAACATTTTTTTTTCTCATATGTATACATAGATGGCTTTGAATGAAGGGAAAATCATAGAATCATAGAATGGTAAAGTTGGAAGGGACCTCAAGAATCATCTAGTTCCAACCCCCTACCATAGGCAGGGACACCTCCCACTAGAAGAGGTCACTCAAGGCCTTGTCCAACCTGGCCTCGAACACCTCCAGGAGGGAGGGAGCATCCACAACCTCCCTGGGCAACCTGTTCCAGTGTCTCACCACCCTCACTGTAAAGAAGTTGCTCCTAACATCCAGTCTAAATCTCCCCTCTGCCAGTTTAAACCCATTGCCCCTTGTCCTGTCATTGCAAGACCTTGTAAATAGTCCCTCTGTAGCCTTCCTGTAGGCCCCCTTCAGATACTGGAAGACTGCTGTAAGGTCCCCTCGAAGCCTTCTCTTCTCCAGACTGGAAAGCCCCAACTCTTGTAGCCTGTCCTCATAGGAGAAGTAGAAATACTAATTTTTGTGTAGCTCCTGTACTACAAAGCTGATACATGCATTGTTCATACCATATTCTTTCCATGTAAAATATTGTGTGGTGAGATTCGAAGTATGAAGAGTCTTCCACAAGTTTAGCTTGGTCTTATCTTTATTTAAACTGAGATTCAAGACATTTTTGTGTTGTAATGACAGTGTAGACATGAGTCCCATAATGTATGAGGAAGGAGCCTTTCTGACAATACCAAAAAGTCTTTTACTATGGTGTGTTAGAGAACATTTACAGGTTAGCTAAAAATGAATATAAAAAGATCCTGGATTTAAGTGGAACTTTCTGTGTAAGTGTATTGTAGTAAAAGTAGAATTTAGCATAAAATTTAAATAAAATAGCATTGCTAAGAACCAATATGAGTATATATTGCTTTTTTTTTTTTTTAAGTTTTAAAGTACATCTTTGAAATGAAGGAAGCTGCTAGGTAAATAAGTGAACTCCATTTGCTGAAGGGGCAGATCAGCTTGCAACAAATTTTCTTTAGTAGGCAGAGATGGAAAATTGTTTATTTTGGTATTATTTATGTCAATTTTATATATATATTTTTTTTTAAAGGAGAAACTCAAATTGTTTTCATCTTACAAAATGTAATAAAGATGAAATGTGATGTTAAGATCAGTTATTTCTACTGGTGTAGTGGTAGAAGTCATCTCAGCTTGTTAGGTAAGGATAATGCTTCCTTTTATTAGAAAGAACCCAACAAAACAACAGAAAACATGATTAGTAAGAGGCATATGGATCCAAAACAGGTAGTACAATTTTATTTTATTAGTAACATTCTTTAAATCTTGTAAAACTGGGATTTGAGTAAATGGATTTCTAGTTTCCTTTGAAACTAGCTTGACACAATTGTGAGTTTGGAATATAATCCTAAAAGGCATCCTAGGAGACAAGGAAGGTCTTACAAAAGCAATCTTGCCTTACTGTATACTGAATATGCTACTACTTTTGTCTTAAAATTTTATTTCTCAAGAGATGTCATAAAGCTGTTGGACTACCATTTATAATGGTGATTCTGCCAATCACATATAACCTCTTCAGTTGAAATGTTAATTTTATGGGAAGAACAGGGCTAGCTGTTTGCATCATTGAAGGTCACTATGAGAAACTGAATACTGTTTCCACAGGGCATACCAACGTAATTATTAGAAGCATCTTTTAAAAATTGGTAAGGTGTCTGTTACTTGTAGCTCTGCTTCAGAGCAAATAAACTGATACAAATATTGAATAGAGCAGATGACCTATGTGTGTCCTGAGTTTCTTTGCAATGGCACATGACCTTCCAGGAGATAGGCTCGGGTTTGCATCTAGTCTTTCGGAACTCTGGCTGCTGTGGGTACAGTTCTGAAAAGCAGTGGTAAAGGGCATTCACTGTCATCCCATAGCAATTGCTTTGTACTTTTGGCTCTTGCAAGGAGAGCAACAGATCCAATAATTACAGAAAGCACTGCACAGGGAAATGTTATGAAACTGTCTTGCTATGCTCTGCTTAAAGAAATCGATCAGTTAAAATGTTGAATCATTGAGAGAATTAATCCTTTGACATCTGTAAGGCTCTATAGAAGAGACAAGTGCTGTTTTGTTTTAGAACATCCCAGTATATGTGCTCCCCATCCTAGCAGTAAGTTAGTGGGAGACTAACTGCCTAGGAGTGGCTGCTGTCTGTAATCAGGTCCCTGCAGCTCTACATGGCTCTAGTATGTCTCTCTAGAATCTAGCAGTGTTTAGCTTTATTTTAGAATAAAATAAAGATGGTTTTTATCACCTGAAAGATAAATTTGTAAACATGTAAGTGCAAACTGAAGCTTGTGAGTTACATTTATAAAAAGCCACATGACTAGTTTTGGTCATCTGAATAAGCAATTTAATGTTTTCTAGCCATGAGGGTTAGCTTCTCAGGCTTTAATCAACATAAGACTTGAGGTACTTTGCAGGCTTTCTTGCTTATATTGGACACAAGACTTCAGAAAATAATTTTGCCTCATGCTAATTGCAGTTAAGCAACTGGAAAGAAATCTTATTGATTTGATATGGTGTTATTGATATTTTGCCCTTAAAAGGGGGGGAAATCTATGATTTTTCTTAGTGATGTCTCCTGCCTACTTGATATCCATTAGAAATAACAAAAAAATGTAACACATGCAAGGCAATTAAATAGACATTGCAGACAATTCATAGCTGTCTTGGAATCTGGAAGGTTGAGTGTCTGTCTACATGGATGGAAACAGTAAAGTTTTAGAGAGGTCCTAAGCCTAATTCTATACTTTAATCATCATTGAAAGTAAGGGGAAGAAAATATGGGTTCTTATAGCAGAACCCTTAAATGCCATGTATTTGTGGAATCATTTGGAGTTTACTTGCTTTAAGACTTTGTGTTCAGTGGGGACAGACTGGAAAGGATGGAATATTTGGTTTATAAGTTTTGTGGTTACCCATCACTAAAATGTTGTTTACTCACACTCTTAGGGATAGATTTTGGATGGATTACTGTAGGAATGCCACTGTGGGGAATATTTGAAAGATAGAACTCTGAAACAGTCTACAAATCTGTCAGATGCATTAATTTGCAAAATTCTTTGTTCCTATATGATGATAATCTTGGGGGGTTTTCTTTTTTCCCAAGCTTATTGTGGAATATTTATTCATTCACTGT
The DNA here is from genome assembly GCA_013399055.1 of Ramphastos sulfuratus. Taxonomy (NCBI): domain Eukaryota; kingdom Metazoa; phylum Chordata; class Aves; order Piciformes; family Ramphastidae; genus Ramphastos; species Ramphastos sulfuratus. Next base: position 38,045 of record WBNM01024385.1, on the reverse strand, counting down.
CCATATTGGAGTTACTTAAAGGTATATTTAACATGTTTGGAATAGCCTATGCCATTTCCTTAGGGTCTCTTGTGGTTTGCAGTTTTATTAATGCACAGAAATGCTCATGCTAGGAACATTGTGTGTTGGTTACTCATTCCTCTTTTCCCAGGTAATCCTATCAACCTTTCTGTATTTTGCTTTGACCAGTGGCACAAGCATTACGGAGCCCCTTGTGGGAGAATATTATGTTCCTATGTGGACACAAGGAAAAATTAAGAGTGACAGTAATACAACTCTTGCCATGACCATCTATGGTTATAATCAAGACAGAGTATTTATGTTATTACGTCTTGTTTTATTTTTTTAGAGAGAAATAATGCTGATTTCAGGCAAACACTCTTTAGATTATATAGCAAGTATAATAGATTTTCTGGGTTGGGTTTGTTTTGTTTTGTATCTTACTTAATTTTAATCAGTCATCCAATACAGGGTTGGTAGGTTGGAGATACCGTGTAGTCAATGTCTATACCAGGTGTTACTTAAGATTTTGGAATCATGGAGTAACTAGATTTACTCATATTTAATTTAGATTTTAAATTATTTTAATAGGAATAGAATTTTTATATTCTGTTTTTGTGATTTCTGGTTGTACATCATCTGTCTTTGTTTCATGGTGTCATTCAGTAGACGAGTAAGTGAAAAGTAATGTATCATTTTAGTAGGGTAGAATTTTCTTGAAATGTCATTCTTGATTTACTTTATTTCAGCAGCTGTGTCTCAACTTTAGGACATACTGGATTTTTTACCTTTTTTGTCATAAGTAATGTTTGTTTCATGCATCCAACTACTACAGATCAAATATAATGGCTATTCCAAGCAGATGCTGAACTGCTGATTTCATTGTAATCTAGCTAGTATAGATAACAAGAAAAGCCATTTCCCCCCTAATAACCTCCTGTTATTCTGTGATCCATGCATAATAGACAGTAATAGACAAAGTGCTGCGTTGTCATGATAGCATTAAATACTATAGTAATACACTATCTTATGTTCATTGAATCTAAAAGGGAACTGTAATATACTGATCCTCTTAAGCTATAGAGCTGAAATCCTGAAAAAGACGTTTTCATGTAGTTTGTTTTAATAGACTTTGTAAGCTCAAGGGGGACCACTGACACTGCAAGATTATGATGTTACCTTGCCAAGCTTCTTACCAGAAAAAGCAGCAGAATTTTCCTTGAGCAGTTTGCAAGCAGACTTTTTCAATAGAGAAAAGGAACTTTCAATACAGATGTTGAGTTTTGTAGGGGGAATGATTGAGATGGGTTATGTTACCAGATGGATTAATTTTTTTTTTCTCTGATCTGCTTTTTTCATCCCCTCACATAGAATTAGAAATAGCACTTAGCCTAGTAAATATTAGGGTTTTATACAGCACTGGAAGTGCCTTGTGAAGTATTTAATAAAAATATGATTGTACTAAACCAAGTTTAGACTGTCTATATAATATTTCTGAGCATAGAAGAAAAAAAGCAGCTATGTAAGGTAGCTTGAAAGTTTTATATCAAAAGTTACTCTATGAAATTACCTCAGATTGCTTTTATCTTCTGATGCTGCTTTTGGCTAGAATCTGCAAACATTATGGAACTCTAAGGAATTTACAGTCATGTTCCAGAAAAAACAAAAAAAGGCGACCTTAGCATGAGCAAAGCGTGAGTGCAGGATTATGACCTCTATTTGTCAGGTTTAGCAGAAGAAGCCTGTTAAGTAGCACATCCTCTACTAAATTGAATCGTATTGCTTCCCCAAAGCCAAGTTTTCAAAAAGTAGGAAAAGAAAGAAGCTGACATTCTTCTGTTGAGTCAGGCTTTTCTTTGGGTCTTCTGAAAAGTTTACCAGCTTCTTCTGAAGATTCTATTCTTGTACTTTTTGGGCAAGGCAGTAAGATGAAGCTTGGCAATGAGAAGGAAGAAAATCCAAACAAAGAACGACAATGGGTTTTTCACTTCTGTTAAGTCATGGATAGCTTGTGCTTCATGTGTATGTGAATCCATTAGCTTAGTGTGGATATAGATTTAACTGCAGTGATGAATCTTCCCTTTTGATTTTCATGCTTTGTAGATTCTGAATCTGAGCTGTACTGGGAAAAAAAATCTTGTAAGCATAGGCTAGAATAAAATGCTGAAAGGCATTGAGAGTATTATGTTGAGGATAAATAATTGAGTCCAAGAAATTTGACAGTTACTGCATTTGTATAACTTCCTTGAGGGAAAAAAAAAGTTAAATTAACTACAGAACTAGCTAGCAAGTAGTGAGAATATTACCCACCACAAATTTACAACATTTGTTTACTTTCTCGATGAAACCTGGATGTTTGTTCAATGAAAAAGCATTTTCATGACTTCATAGAGGTTATAGTTAGAAGCAAGCACTATCTGCGGTTTTACAGACTTAAGTGAATTACATGAAGTCTGACTATCTGAGGAGGTTAATAGATGAAACGTACTTCAACATGATACAAAATTAATACATTTTGTGTTAAAAATTATACATTTCAAAGACTTGCTCTTTGCAGATAGGCAAAGCTGAATGTGAGGTATTGGCACCTCAACTAAATAGTTACTTATAAAAATGAATTTTACATGTATGTAAGAGTAGTCTCTTCTTTACATTGGCAGCATTAAAGTGGTCAAAATTCCTACTTGACATGTGTTACTTCTTGAATATACTTTTCCAGAGCTTTTGCAAATATTTTTCTGTTAATTTTTGTCTGTGATTGTGTTAACATACATATTTGTGTCATATATAAGAAAATGGAAAACACAGTCCTTGGTAGATGTCCTTCCACTGAATACCTCTGTAATCAGCAACTGTACCTGTTATGGACTTCTCACTAGAAAGGTTCTAGTGTCAGAGTCATGCAAGAATAATGGTAGAGCTGTTTGTGGCTGTAGCATACTGTTCTTTCTTATGCCCACATCATCATTTTATGTTTTATCCTCCTAAATCTTTGGTATGTCCAGCAAGAGTATCTGACAGGGATGAAGCGAATCATAGTTGTGACACCATTACAAAGTAAAACTTCTTGTAACCAAGACTGCTGTGTTAATTTACCTAGATGCAAATTTGCCTTCCTGCCTTCAGCTTACCCACCAGAACATGACTGTTTGTAGAGGATGCCTGCTTTTTGCTGGCCTTTTGCCTCTGTCTTTACAGGTGAACAATCAAACACTTAACATATTGATGTGGACAGAGCAGCTTGAAAATGTAAGGAAATTGATCATTCACCTACCTGGGTGTGTATGTATGTATGCAGATAGTCTCATGCCCTCTGAGTCTTTGGAGTGAAACAATTTCTGTACAGAAGTCTTATCTTTGCTGCAGGCATCCATTTAAAGCTCCTGATTCATAAAGGCCTCTTGCTTGTCAAGGCTGTCTCTAAAGCAACCACTCTTTGCATCTGTCTGTCTTCATGCTTCTTTTAACCCAGAGACCCTGACATGGCATTCCAGAAGCTTGAGGAAAAATCATGGAATTTGAAGTAAAAGGGAACAGGTATGGGGAGGAGATGAAGTTGTTCCTTAGCTTTCCATCTCTTTATTGTGAGGGTAGGAGTATCCCTTCTCTGTATCTAGAACTCTAAGCAATGGTTGTGAGGTAGGTATGATTCCTTCAACACAGACCGAAATCTTCAGTTATGGCACATTTGAGGGACAGTCAGGACTAGAGTTAAGTTCTTTATCCTGAAGACTGAAAAACCTGAGTTGTTTGAAATCTGCAACTCTTGTCCTGTATTAAAATAAATAATACATATATGCAACCCTTAAAGGGTTCTCTTCTCTTGTGCGCGAAGTGCCTTGATTTACATCTCTAGCTGAGCAGTATGATGAGCAGAGGGCTGCATGATAGGAAGGTCATACCCACAATCCACTTCACACCTATGATGCAGCTTGTAGAGTTCACCAGTAGCTCCCTTCTCCCTTACATTAGCAGGCTAATGTAGCATCTTTCTGTGCTGCAACATGCTGCACTCAGACTGCTCTGCAGAGAGTATCAGATTTCTGACCAAAATATGTCTTGCTGTCCAACAGAAATAATTCTTGGTTATGGAGCTCTTCTGAATTTTAAAAAGTGGTGGCTTCTGTCATTTTCTCCATCTTACTCTCCTTTATTTCGTTGTTTCCTATGTTGCAGTGCATCTGTCATATACAAAGGTATATTGGGATTTTGGGGGAGGATATCAAAACTTAAATGTATTTTCATAAGAAAGCATTTAAAGAGCCTGTGGGCAGATATTGGAGATAATTAGGAACTAACTGGAACTGCGTGAAGGCTCGAGGGATGTTTGCAGGCTGCAGAACATTCCTGTGGGAAGGAAGTGCTCTGTAATTACAGGCAAGGTCAGAGCAGTCACTTCAATGGAAAAGGGACGGTAAGAGCTGAGGCTCCTTTCCTTGAATGTCATTAATGATACACAGTTGTTACCACTTCTTCAATAAATGTGCTCTGAAGTATAGATTGTGTGAAGGGTTTCGTGTGCTGTGACGATTGCAGCCCTTTCTTGAGAGAGAAGAATCACACCTGTAAGTGAAGGGAATTTCTTGATCATACTTCACGTTTCTTTTAATCTCAGAAGATTTCAAGTGTGTGTTTCACTGATGTAGATATCCAGTTTGCTTAAAAGGCTAATACATGTTATTTGTACATTTTTCTTTCCTGAAGCTTGTCTTTCAACATCTGTCTGAAGTATTTCAGCCCACTTAAATTTATTTAAAAATGAAATATGGATGATCAGTAGATTTGTCTCCAGGACATTGTGGCAGCCATCTTAAATTCATCCTCAAGAGATGAACTTTGCTTCCCTCCCATCTCAGGGCAAACCCTTGAGTTTGGAAATGCTCTGTGCTCAAAGATTGTCATCAAAAGCCTTCAGGTGGAAATACTAGTCTTTTCTGTTTCTCAGTCTTGTTGTACATCTCCTCCTCCATTTCACCTGCTGAATGTGAGATCATGCTGGAACTTAGAAACTTAGATTGAGTCAGTACAAACGAACAAACAAAAAAACAACAGCAAGAAAAAAATGCTTTTGAGCACAGTTGAAACTCACTGATAGGTTCAAACCGTTTGCTTAAGGACCCTCAAATTTTTCTAAAAAATATTTTTCCTGAAGGCATTTAAAAATTTGTTTCTTGCATGTTCTTCTTAAATGTATTTTTAACTTTAACTCACATTTAATCTAACGGTGTAACATTAAGCATTAAAAGTGGAGTACGTGTAATAGTTGTAGAAATATTTTCCTTCACTTTTGTATAAGACAATTACACATGTAAAAAGATCTTGCACATCAAAAAATGTATAAAACATACATATTTTGCCTTCTCCTCTACTACAAGAACCCAAGAGGGTCATTCAGCAGAACAGAAATGCCTATCAGCTGCCACTATTTTTTATTTTCACTTCTCTGAGAACGTAATTTAGTGGAGGAGGTGATTGTAAGTTTGGAGGAGTATTGCATTGAAATATATGATGTCAATATTCATAATGAATGTCTTCTGAACAGCCACTAAGACAAGCTTCACTTCTCTCAATATGCCAACAAAAACATTTTCTGTCAGTTTTATTTGGTTAACAATAAACAGGTGCATGTAACTAACATTGGAGTGTCTGTAATAATGGGCTGGCAGTTTGTGCCTGGCATTACACCTTTGCTACAAAGGGGTTTCTGTGCAGCCATGCTGAGATTAGAGATCTCTTCAGATCTCTTATTGGCATGACTGACTGTCTTGCCTAGGCCATGCATTTGTCCCCCAGGAGGGGAAGAGCTGTTAGAATTACCCAAGGGCACCCATTCTGTTTTACTCTCTGCCTTTCATTTATTTTTCTTTATTTTAGGGGTGAAGAATACAGTTGCTGTTGATGTTTTTTTTTTAGCATCATGAGGTGTTCAAGGCTAGGTTGGATGAGGCCTAGAGTGAGCTGTTCTAGTGGGAGGTGTCCCTGCCTGTGGTGGGGAGTTGGATTTAGATGACCTTTGAGGTCCCTTCCAACCTAAACCATTCTATGATTCTATGTCCTCCAAATTAATTTTGTATTGTTCTGTAATATGACTTGTTCCACGATGGAAGGTGAATAAAGCAAAAATTATTCAAGGAGATGAGTGAAGAAAGAGACCCTGTGGATATGTCCCTTTTTTAATCGTAGAATCATAGAATGGTAGGGTTGGAAGGGACCTCAAGGATCATCTAGTTCCAACCCCCTGCCATAGGCAGGGACACCTCCCACTAGTACAGGTCACTCAAGGCCTTGTCCAACCTGGCCTTGAACACCTCCAGGGAGGGAGCATCCACAATCTCCCTGGGCAACCTGTGCCAGTGTCTCACCACCCTCACTGTAAAGAACTTCCTCCTAACATCTAGTCTAAATCTTCCCTCTGCCAGTTTAAACCCGTTGCCCCTTGTCTTATTACAAGACCTTGTAAATAATCCCTCCCCAGCCTTCCTGTAGGCTCCCTTCAGATACTGGAAGGCTACTCTAAGGTCTCCTCGAAGCCTTCTCTTCTCCAGGAAAAAAATGTTTTTACCTCCATACCAGTTTTCTTATGTGTCCTTCATAATTTTAGGAATTGTTTTGCTAAATTGTTTTCTTTCCTTTTGGACAGGATTATTTAATAATTTATGTTACTTTATAAGTTGGAGTAAATAAACAACAAAATGCATCATCTCGCCCAGCTCCTAGCTCAATAGTACTTAGGCTGTAATATAGTGACTGTATTACAGAATGCGCCAATTTTGTGTTACAGTGTTCAACAGTAACCTTGAAGGTTACTCCCACAGTCACCATTTGGTAGCTGATGAGATCATCTGTCATTAGCTTGTGCAGACCCAGTTGTCATTTGATCCTTCAGAACAAAATGCAGGTTCATAGTCTCACATTTTTAAAAGTATCTTGCTGTCTTCATGGATTGTGGTCTATATTTTTTCCTTCTTAGACTGTAATGCAAGGGAGGAAAAACTGCAGTTTCCTTTGACTTCATTTGAGTTTGACAGGTTATGCTGAAAAATCCTGAGATCTGGTAGGCTGACTGTTCAAAGACTCTCTAGCTTGCATTTCTTTCTATAAGATGCTTGGGCAGTCAAAATCTCTACAGTGCCAAATGCGAATCCTGATTTTTGTTTTGTTTTGTTTCAAAGATGATGATTTAGAAATAGTGTATGCTCACCTGAATTTTCCCTCTGTGCTTTCCTTTACTTCAGCTCTCCTTTTATCCTTACCTTCAGATATTCTGATCCAATCTTCTTAAAGATTGGAATTGTTGAGTAAACACAAGATGCTTTCTGCAGTATTGGTACACTTGACTGTCCATGACTTCTTTCTGTCAACAAAAGAGACACCTCAGTGAAAGATGCATGAGAACAAGCAATTGGTTGTCCAGCTGTAGCTTAACACTTATGCTTCATATAAGTAAATAGAAACAGGAAATAAAAATGATTAATTAAATATTGACACTAAAACATGAGAGCCACTGCTAATAAGCTCATTTTTTCCAAATAATACCTATTTTTTTCTCTGTAATCTGGGAACATAGTATGCTTTCAAAGCAAAATCAAATAGTAAACCTGTGTATCTTTCTTTCCTGTGTTACAGGTCCAGTATATTTTTGTCTCCTTAGGTATCTCTATTTAAATAATGTTTTCCATCACTGGACTTGGACTCAAACCAGTATTATCAGATGAGTTCAAGTGGCATCTGCATTTGTTTAACAGGAAACTCCAGAGTAAATGTATTTTCGGTTACCTTTAAGTGAGAGTAAAACTAACTGGAATTTGTTGATATTTAGTGTGCAAAATTTTGTGACTGCAAAAATGAATATTTTTTTAGAATCCAGTGTACTTTTATCATTAGCCCGTGTCCTGCTCGGAAAGAAAAGATACATAAAGTTTGATTATAAAAAAATCTGTGGTTAAAAATTGGATCAAGTTTTTGGATGAGGCTCATCTGGAAGGCCAGATTCCCTGTGTACAGGGAGCCCAGACTAGATTCAGAGTAATTGTAAGATCATGCAAGTAACACTGCTCTATAATGCTTTTTGTCTCTTACACATACAATAGAGGCATTACCCTGCTGTTTAATGGTGGGGGAAAAAAAGGGCAAAAAGGTAGTTCAGACATGTGAAAAGGAGCAGAACTGTGGGACTGCTGTAATGGCAGAAGAAGGGAGGCTGTCTAAATTAGCATCTGAGTCTTAATCAGGTTAGTTAGGAAATACTGAGTGGGTGAAAATGAAGAAGGGGGGAATGGAAAGAATTTAATCTTCATGTATAATACATGTAATCTTAATGCAGCCTATCTTTTGAGTGCTTGACAGTAGTCTTAAAAGTATTTTTTATCTTATCTACTGACTATAACATAAAGGAAGTGCAACCATCAGTGATTTAAAGTTAAAATATTCTTGTAGTTTGTATTGTATTAAGATACTGTATTGGGATTTGAGTAATTACTAACTATTAATTTTGTAGTTATTTTAGATTTTCAGCTCTTGCTGTTCGGCATTCCTAATGCAGTTCAGATATTTTTAAGAGGAAAATACTTTTGTTTGTCTAATATTGAAAGTGGTGATAAGTGGGACTGAGGCGAGAGAAGGTTATTGGCCAGAGAGCAGAAGAGTCCTTCTCTGAAACTTACTAATTTTATATGGAGTGAATAAGGACAGAAATCGCATACAGTTTTTGTCCAAAGCTGCTGCATCTAGAGTTGCTTGCATTTTAAAATCTACTTGTAAAGTCATAAAAGTTGCACAGTTCAAACAATTCTATTTAATGCTTACCTCATGCTCCTCTAAGTGGTGTTACTGAGAATACAAAAAGTCTCTGAAAACCATTTTTTTTTCCTGTAAGATTAGCAAAGGCTTACATCATGCTACTAATATAAAATGTCAACTCTTGAATCCAGACCTTTGTTAGGAAGACCCCAGTGGATGTGGAAATAATAGCACTGATCCTTGACAAGATCAAGTTTGCCTATGGGACAAGCACAGAAATAGTTCAAACCATTGTGTTCTGAAAATGTTTCTGAATTTTCTTTTGTGTGAACTTTCTTTGGACTGTAATTGAGAAGCATCATAAATCTGGAAAGTCCGCGTGCCATTTCACATAATCTTTATCATGCTATAATGAAAATTTGGTAGCAACCATTATTTTTAAATCTTCGATTAGTTGTAATGGTGAAAAATTCTGATAGTGACTCACCAGATCTCATGGACAGTGTTCCTTATAAGTGTGCTAACTAACTAGTGTTACAAACTATTGACATTACCTTTATGTCAGTGCTTTTTCTTTCCTATCTTTTTACATATAAAAAAAAAAATCTTAATGGTACATGTATGCTAGACTGAAAAAAATTCATTATTTCAAATGTGAGGTTAGTGTGGTGCTATGTGTAGTATACACAAGACCATTATAGGAGTCCAGTGTAAAAATCTTAATCGTAATGCTTCAGTTACTGTAACAGTAATCATTATGTTTTCATTTTGTGGCTTATTTTATTCACTTCTCTCTTTCTCTTTGTGTGTGTGCTTTGTCTTACAGAGTTGGAAGAATCCTGGGATTTCAAACTCCAGTGACAGGCATCCTACAAGATTGCCACAGCTAAACTGAAAAAGCAGATGCTGCTCTGAGTGCCAGATTGAGTGGTCTGGTGCGTGTACTGCATATACATCAGAACGCACATGTTTTTGTCATCACATAGACTTACTCTTACATATTCCTGAGAGCTTTGCAATTGATGAAAATTAATTTGAGAACCAAATGGAACACCTTTACAGCACAGAAATCAATAACCCATGGAAAGACACCTGCCACTAATGTTCAACTTTCCACATGGTCTTCACAGGTGAAAAAAGTTTGCAAGAAGAGGAAGAAAAAACACTTTCTGCACGGAAGAAGCCTGACAAAATACCTCTACAATATAATTCAGTAGCTGCAAGGGAAAAGGAGGAATACAGAGGGTAGAGGAAACTGATTTTGTTACTGCAGAGGAATAATGTATGGTCTTAGGCACATTTTGCTTTGGGCTTAATAGATTGTGAATGGACTAATAAATTGTGACCATATGTTGAGTAATGATGACTGGAAGTAAGTAAGTTGAGGAACTATGGGACAAGTCTGGGCATTGAACTGAGCAAACCTCGTCATCCTTCCTTGAGTTAACCAGGTCATCAAACTCACATTTCTTTCTCCCTCTTCTTTTTTTCCTCTTTTCACTTAGTGTGGTATAAATACAAATTAATCGATCTCATAAATGTTATTCAAATAAAACAATTGGAATACTTCATATGTTTCCTTCTTGTACACCTGCAAATGTTGTGTCTGGAATTATGAATCGGTGCTGTAGACAAGCATCAAGAAGGAAAGATCTGGCCAAACAAGCAAGAAAAATACCCAGAGAAATAGCAAACCCAGGAAGTCAGATTTTTAATGCTGCTTCTCTTTCTTAGTTAATTTTATTTCTTCCTTCTTTGAATTTTAGAAGATCTTGAAAGAGTGCTTACTTGATGTGCTTTATTCTGGCATTTGTTTTTTACAGTAGGATGAAAAGTCTGTGATTCCTTGTAGCAGAAAAAAAGAAGTAAAGAAAAAGCAGCTTGACATTTTAGCCTGTTTCAGAGGAGAGAGAACTTCATGGTTCACCTGAGGCAAACTTAACCTGCTTTGAAAGCTAAAAGCTCTAGAGCATTTTTGATTCTGCTATAAATGAAGAGGGAGTTTCTTTTTCATTCGTGTGTGGCAGCAGAAAGTGGGAAAGCAGGCAAGATAGCGTGATAAACAGTTCAGGCTCTTTTGGGTCTCTGGTGGAAAAAAAGTGCTGCAATGAAAATTGGATTGGCTTTGGACTGAAAAAAACCTTTGAGTCCAACGAGCAGTTCAGTACCAAGAGGGATTTCCCAACTGGCCTGGCACACCAGTGCCTGCACAAGTTCGGGTCTGTTGTTTTGCACGGTTTGTGTGCCTTTTTTTCCCTTTATGCAATCTCTCAGCTTTAGCAGCAGAAATACATCAGATGGAAAAGATATGCCAGAGGGCAGCTTGGAAAAGATGAATGTCATATATATACTTATATATGTATGTGCGCGTGCTTAAATTTCTGCAACTGAACTTTTGAAGAAAATTTGACTGGACGAAATCTAAAAAGCCTTAAGTTACTTGAAACCTACACATTTGCAACTCTTTGTCTCTGGAATTGCATTACGCTAAACTGGAATCTCAGGCTGTATAAAGATTATATCAAGTTGAGCAAAAAGATGACTTAACCATTTCTTGAGCGCCTCTTATGAAGTAGCTGTTTCTCCAAAGGATAAGTGCACCCTCACTCTACAGACTCAAAAACAAAAAAATGAACCTGAATTTTTTTTTTAAGTGTTACTTTTTCTTAGCCAACTGCCATCATCTTTTATAGAGGAATTTTTCACTATGCATTTGGTGGATATTTATAAACACTGACCCCATCTTCCCCCCCTTTCAATGATCTATCCCAGGTCAGTCTTATCAATAAAAAAAAAAAAATTTGATTTAAATTTTGTGCACTAGACATACTACTTTCTTATGTCAAAAAAAAAGATATTTAAAAAGCATGTATGCAGCAGTGGAACATGGGCCTGTTCTTTGCAGCGATTCCAACATCCTCTGCCTCTCCTGGAAAGGGAGAGTCCCCAAAAGTGAGAAGGAGAAACCTGTTTGCAGGAGGCGGTACTATGAGGAAGGCTGGTTGGCAACAGGCAATGGCAGAGGAGTTGTAGGCGTCACTTTTACTTCCAGCCATTGCAGGAGGGACCGGAACACCCCTCAGAGAATCAACTTTAATTTGAGGGGCCACAATAGCGAGGTAAGCAAAATGTGTATTATACTTCAAAGGAAAACTGTAACTGTATGGCTTCTTTTTTTTTTTCCTTTTTTTTTTTTTTTTTAAACATTATTTATGCTTGAAATTTGATAGCAGTATGAAGTCTTTCTAGTACATTTAAGCACATGAGGCTGATGGCAGGGAGATTCTCTGGAAATGGGTCCAGTTTTGTTTTGGTTTATTCATTCCCCAGTGCCTCTCAGTTTCCAGGCAAATTCAATAAATACATGTTAGAGAAGTTGAAAGTTATAATAGTTGACTGCTTTTATGCAGTATTCAAGTCCGGCTAGAAGGGCTAATGGAGAGGCAGGGGAGTGGGAGAGAAGTTCTGATGAAGTCTGCCAGTTTTTACGAAACTGCAAACTGAGTGGGGATAGCTGTCAACTCTAGAAAAAATTCTGATTTTCTTAGAAAAAGGGGCAAGTGGGAGTTCTCAAAAAAATATTAAGATGCCTTGCAATAAAATGCTGTTAAATTCAGAATGCAGGGGATTGTCCTGACTATAGTGATGCAAAAAACTTGGTGTTTTTTGTTTTTTTTTCTGAAAAGGATAAGTTTGTCAGTAAAAGCTTCAGCTGTGGCACTTAACGGAAAGTGCAGATAATGCCTGGTGGTATACAGAGTGTCATGGACAAGTGTGAGGGCTTTGTTTCTGCTTTTTTAGTTAGGCTGTCTGGATGTGCCTTTTGAAATGAATCAAGTCTTTGCTTTTAGGTTAGTGGGTGGGATGATGTTGTGTACCATAGTTAAAACCAAAGATACAATATAGGTTTTCTTCTGTTTTGTGCTACTTACTTGTTCAACTCTGATAAGTGTTGCCCTTTTGTGACATAAGCTATGCCAAAAATTTAGAGATTGGTGGTTTTGGTTCTTGTGTTAACATTAGTGACGGCCTTTTTTTTTTTGTAAGAAAAAAAAGGGGGGCATGGGGTAAATATTTAGTCTTAATTGCTTCCACGTGCTTTGTCTATATGCAGTTGTGTGGATATATTGCAAATTATCTAGACTTATAGACAAGAGATGGATTGGTGTATGTGTTTGTGTCAGATTCATTCCAGTAATGACAGCCACCTTTTCCCAAAGGTAAGAGTGACATTTGAGTGTAGCATTTTGTTTTGTCAGTATAATTTTCAGTTGAAAACTGCATTTTGTTTTTGAAATGTGTGATATACAATGATCACTTTTCATTTCCTCATATTTTTTTCTCTAACTTCTCTGTAAACCTGGGCAACTTTTTTTCTCAATTTGCATAATATGCATCTTAGAAACAGTGGTGGAAGTGCTGTTTATGGGAATGCAAAATCTTGTTGCAGAATGTGGAAATAGAAGACAAGGCTTAAACACGTGCCAGTGAAGTGGAGAAGGTGGTGATGTGCACACTGCTTCTTGGTTTGGGCTAGTTTTGCTTGGTTTATGCAGTTGGCAGTTAGGTTCTCTTTCTAGCTCATAGCATCATTACTGTGTGAATTGAGCTGTGCTGTTTGTCCTTTCACGTAACAGTGATTGGAATGAGAGAAACATTTTGGGTGAAAGAAAAATGTTATGGTTGATTTTTTTTTTTTTTTTTTTTTTTTTTTTGGTGCTTAAAATGTGCTAGGTCAGCTTGTCATTAATAAAGAGTTGTGTTTCTGTAAATAATGTTCCTGATAGCAGAAAATGTGTGAATGACTGGAAAGAGACTGCCAATTAATTTCTGTGTATGGCAGTACAAAATTGATATGATGGGGTTGTACTGAAGGAAGAAAAGTAACTTTAGTGCAGCTGGCTTTCTGTGTAATGAGTCAGTGACTGCTATCAGCCTATTTTTTTGAGAATTGGTGTAGATGAAAGTTCATCCTTATAAGATGACATGTTAATGTTACAAAGCACTTCAGCAGGCTTACTGAATGGAATCCTTTTATAGCAGAATCCTACTGATATGGGGAGAAATGAAACTAATACAGGATTTGTTAGTTGTTAAATGTATCTAGTTGAATAAACAACATTTTTTTCCTTTAGAAAATACCTTTCCTTCTAAATCTGTCAGTTCAGAGATTCTTTAAAAGAATGAACAGCACTGCTTATTGTTAGTGTATATATATATATAAATAGTAGATGATTTTTTTTTCTCATTCTCACATTAAAAAGACAAGCATACAGCAACCTTGTCTCTTCTGTGTACCACTTGCACAATGGAAAATGCTATTTTTGCAAGCACATTCTGGTATATGTGTCTGACTGAAGCTTCATTTGTCATACAAAATATGCCCAAAGGGATGTAAAACTTTAAGACCTTGTGCGTTTCACTGACCAGTTCTAGGAGTGTACTGTATTGTATCATTCCCACAAATGGTGATTTATGCCTCCACATATTTTTCTCTGGGATAAAGCTACAACTAAGTTTATTGCTTTTCTGGCATACATTGCTGTTTTAATAGTAGCATGCATCAATTATAAAGTGTGAAATGTAACGAAGAGAGGGGAAGAGTGAAAATACAGAAGCTAAATGCTTTCATTTTGAGACATAATTAGCAATATGCTGTGGGCAGAGCAGTACATTGTATTTCAGTTCTAGGGTAAAAATCTGGAAAAGGTAATGCAGCAGTTCTGTGCTTTTGGCAAGAACGTGACAGTGTTTTTAAGTGGGTTGTGAAGGTGGATTCTAGCAAATATTTTTGATACATTTTTATGATTGCTGGAGACATTCACTGAATCCTTCTTTTGGTACACAGCTTCTTTTTTGACTGTAATAGCATGCCTGCAGCATATCAGAAGAAATAAGGGAGAAGAATCCCCAGAAATTAAATTACTGACACACATATAGTAGTGGACTTACTGGACTCATTGCATTGAAATGAAAAGCTTTGTAGAGTGAGCCATATAGGCTACTATAAGGTCTCCTGGAAGCCTTCTCTTCTCCAGGCTGAAGAGCCCCAACTCTTGTAGCCTGTCCTCATAGGAGAGCTGCTCCAGCGCTCTGATCGTCTTCGTNGCGACCATCCAGCCAATTCCTTATCCAGAGAGTGGTTTCTGGGAGAGATTTTAAAGATAACTGTGAAATATAATTAGAAAAAAAGCCCAACCTTACCCTTCAGTTAGCCTTACAGGGAAGTTCCTTCCAGTGATAGGCTTAAAGGATGTCTGACAAACAACTTGATTGGGTGGTGCCACTGTAGGTATTTCTTTTACTATGGATTCTGTCACGTCTAATGTATTAAGATAGTAACAGTTTCTGTGGCACTTAATAGTTCTTAAAGTATTAGTGTTTAAATGTTTTGCAGGTGTGTATTTTCTTTTCACTGTGCTAATTAAAAAGACAGCTTTGATATTTTTAGTAAGATTCAGTATGTGAATTGAGGGACTGAAGCATTAAAAAGTAGTGCAAGAGTATGTGCTGAATACCTTACTGAGTACGTATAACAGTTTTTACTGTAAACTTAAATTGCTCATTTATTTACATTTGATGTTATTTGAGTGTCCCAGGTTCATGACTGCAGCTGCAAAAAGCAGTCTGTTTTGTTTAGCACAGAATTTAGGAGTAGATGGGGATGTAAACATATCTCAGCTGGACTGTCAAGTGAATTATTTTTAGTTGCAGCCTTTCAAAGCAATGATGTCCTTCAAAAATATTTAATAAATGCTGCTTCGCATACTACGTTAATTAATGGAAGCCTCTGCACAGTTCTTGGTTTTATTTTGTTTTAGAGTTGAAGGAGGTTACAAGTTGTGTTTCCTGTTTTAAAAAGAAAGCTCTTCTTTATTCTGTCCACCTTTTGCGGCTTGTATATGAAAGTGCTGAGGAATTATGACAGAGGAGATTCTTTCCGGAAGTCTATTGATTGTATAGGAAATCAATGTGGAAAAACCTACCCTCCCCCATTTCTCCTAGTTTTTCTTGGTGTTAATAGTGTCAATGTTAAGAATATAGACCAAAAAAACAGAAAATGGTTGGTTGGTTGATTGTTTTTTTAATTAAAACCCGACGAACAAAACCCAGCAGCTTTGTCTGTTTTAATTGTAACTGGCATTTGAACCTTAAGTGTTATTTTTATTGTGATTCCTGGACAGAAAAATACAAGTCAGCATGTGAGCCCTGACAGTGCAGGCACCTCATATCAGTAGTTGCCTTCAGACATGACTGGAACAGTTGTTACTAGTGAACACTTGAGAAATCTTGAGGTAGAGTGATACTATAATGATGCCTTTTGGCAAGAGAAGCCTCAGTGGTACAAGACACACACTGATGTAAACTGCAGTGCTACTGCAGATCTTCTCTCTTGCTTTTCTGTCACTGCGCACACAAGACAGGACAAGGTTTGTTGAGAGAAATACTATCTTTTTGTTAAAGCAAGCTAGTATGGTTGGAAAAGATTGACAAGCTTTGAGCCATACAAAGTTATGTTCTATTTTAATAAGAATCTAGGAAATTACCCCTCAAGGCTGGGGACAAAAAGGAATATATGACATGAGAACAGTATTGTCAACTTTTAAACATAACTAAGCAGGTCATCAATGCAGTTTTACATTTTACGATGCTACAGTTTTATTGTTAGATAATTCTACTCAAAAAGATTTGAAGTGGAATCAAGCTCACCTTTATTAGAAGTGAGCCCTAAGCTTTTATTCCTGTTAAATTATTGAGCGATAACAACATGCATATTTCAAGATAATTATATGCCCAAGGGTCATTTCTTGCCTTTTGATTTAGGATGAAGGTACTCTATTGCTCTGGAGAGAAGCAGTTGTTCAGCATGATGATTTGGGTGTTCAAGGAAAAGAAATGCATATTCTGTATCAAAAGTTTGTGATGAGGAAATATAGTGAATGGGTGAGATTACTACTGACAGTGGATACCTAAGCTTGGAAAGTGAGCACCTTCTGGATAAGGTAATTCTGAAGGCCTTGTATGTGCAGACATACATACTGAACATCTGAATAGTGGAGAAATCAGGTTTATGATAGCATTTATGAGCCATAATAATAATAAAGGACACTGCTTTGGTTTCAACAGTTCCTGGAGGAATTAGTGGAATTGCAGATAGTCTGAACAGATAAGATACCCATCACAAACCAGAAACATTTCACAATACAATTGAGCATAGAGCACCAAGTAATTGCTTGTGAAGTACAGCTAGAATGTAGTAGGACAGACAAAAAGAAATTTTATAGGCACTTGTCCTTGAGCAGCCAGCATGTCTGCTCTGATAGCAATCTTTTATGAACATGGGCTGAGGGTGTTTTCAGTATTCTTTTTGCACTAACTTGTTTAAAAAGAAGTAATTCACTTATATAACAAAATGCTGCAGAAAGTAATGAAAATGAAATTGAACTGGGGAAACCTGTGAATTTTCAAAAAAGTGCTGGTTTTAAGTTTGCAGAATAGAATTGTAGTGTTGCAGCTCTGGAATTATTTGGCACATTAGTATATTGGAAAGCATACTGTTGAGGTACAGACCAGATAAGCAGACAGTGAAGTGTATTGGAAAGTGGCTGAATGACTGGGCCCAAAGGGTGGTGATCAGTGGCACAAAGTCTAGTTTGAGCCCAGTGACTAGTGGTGTACCCCAGGGATCAATACTGGATTCAGTCTTGTTTGACATTTCCATTAATGGTCTGGATGATGGGACAGAGTGTACCCTCAGCAAATTTCAAGTGACACCAAACTCAGAGGAGTGGCTGATGCAAGGATGAAGTAGGGCAATAAGTACAATCACAACCCTGGACTTCAGGAGAGCTCACTTTGACCGTTTCAGAGACCTGCTTGATGTAATCCTATAGGTTAGGACTCTAGAAGGTAAGGGGGCCTGAGAGAGTTGGTTAATATTTAAGCACTACTTGCTCCAAGCTCAAGATCTGTGTATGCCTATCAGTAAGACATCAAGCAAAAGAGGCAGGACATCTGCATGAATGAGCAAGGAACTTCTGTAAAACCTCACATGGAAGAAGGAAGCTTACAGCGTATGGAAAAAAGGACTGTCAACTTAGGAGGGCTAAAGGAATGTCGTGGCATTATGTAGTCATATAACAAGGATGGATAAGGCCCTCTTGAAATTAAATCTGACAAAGGATGTAAAACAAGACTGACTTCTTCAGGTACATCAGTAGGCAATGGAAGACTAAAGAAAACGTGAGCCCACTGCTGAACGAGTCCTTACTGCTAAGACCCACTCAGTCCCTGGAGGGAAGAGAGAAAGTCTAGAGGAAGGAAAACTCCCTTGGTTGAGGAAGATTGAGCTAGAGATCATCTAGGCAAGCTGGACAGCTGCAAATCCATGGGCATCAATGGGATGCATCCATAAGTCTTGAGGGAGCTGGCTGATGATATTGCTAAGCCACTCTCCATCATTTTTAAGAGGTCACAGAGAACAAGAGGGCCAGTGTCACTCTAGCCTTCAAAAAGGACAAGAAAAGAGGACCCAGGAAATTACAAGCCAATCATCCTCACCTCCATCCCTGGAAAGCTGATGGAACAGCTCACTCGGGAGGTCTCTAAGCATGTGGACTAAAATTATCAGGAGTTGTCAGCATGGATTCACAAAGGGGAAATCATGCTTGACCAGTCGGATGTCCTTCTCTGATAGTGTGGTAGATGAGAGAAGAGCAGTGGCCAAGGCATCCAGTGGTCTCTTGGGGTGCATTAAGAAGAGTGTGGCCAGCAGATCAAGGGAGGTTCTTTTCCCCATCTCCTCTGCCCTAGTGAGGACACATCTGGAGTCCTGGATCCTGTTCTGGGCTCCCCAGTTCAAGAGAGACAGGGAACTACTGGAGCCTATTGAAGGGATATCAATGATAGGGGTCTGGGGCATCTCTCTTAGGAGGAAAAGCTGAGAGACCTGGGACTCTCTAGCCTGCAGAAGACTGAGAGGCGATCTTTCCAATGCTTATAAATATCTAAAGGATGAGTGCCAAGAGGATAGACCTAATCTTTTTGAGTGGTGCCCAGTGACAGGACAAGGGGCAATGGGCAGAAACTGGAACACAGGAGAGACACCTGCTGGAGCAGGTGCAAAGGAGGGCCACAAAGATGATCAGAAGGCTGGAGCACCTCTTCTATCAAGACAGACTGAAGGAATTTGGGCTTTCGAACCTGGACAGTAGAAGGCTCTGGGGAGACCTTATGACTACATTTCAGTACANGCTAAGCCACTCTCCATCATTTTTAAGAGGTCACAGAGAACAAGAGGGCCAGTGTCACTCTAGCCTTCAAAAAGGACAAGAAAAGAGGACCCAGGAAATTACAAGCCAATCATCCTCACCTCCATCCCTGGAAAGCTGATGGAACAGCTCACTCGGGAGGTCTCTAAGCATGTGGACTAAAATTATCAGGAGTTGTCAGCATGGATTCACAAAGGGGAAATCATGCTTGACCAGTCGGATGTCCTTCTCTGATAGTGTGGTAGATGAGAGAAGAGCAGTGGCCAAGGCATCCAGTGGTCTCTTGGGGTNTAGTTGGAGATGTCCCTGCTGACTGCAAGGAGGTTGAACAAGATGACCTTTGAGGGTCCCTTCCAACCTGGTGCAAGCTGTGAATGAGGAAAAACTTCTGTATTTTGAGCGTGACAGAGCCTGGGTGTGTTTCTGTGTAAACTGCTTTAGGTGACCCTGCTTTAGCACAGGAGTTAGACTAGATTATCCCCAGAGGTTCTTTCCAAACCCTACTATTCTGTGATGCAGAAGATTGTACTGCTTGCCAGAGGAACCTTGACAGACTGGAAATAGGCCGACAGGGACCTCAGGAAATTCAACAAGAAGTGCAAAGTCTTGCACCTGTGGAGGAAGAACTCTACTCACCAGTATGTGCTGAGACCACTCAGGTGGAAATCCCTGTTGCAGAAAAGGACATGGGGGTCCTGTTCAATGCTAGATTGAACATGAGCAAGAATGTGGCAAAGAGTGCAGATAGTGTTGTCAGCTGCTTTAGGAGATGTATTACCAGTGATAAAGGGAGGTGATCCTTTCCCCCTGCACAACATTCCTGAGGCCACACCTAGAAGACTATCTCTAGTTCTGGGTGGCTCCTCAATACAAGAGACGTGGACATACTGGACAGAGTTCAACAAAGGGCCACAGTCATGAAGGTACTGGAGCACCTCGTGTATGAGGAAAGGCTCAGAGAGCTGGGACTGTTTAGCCTGAAAAGAATGCTTAGGAGGACCTTATTGATACATATAAATACTTGAAAGGAGGATGCAAAGAAGATGGAGCCAGGGTCTTTTCAGCGATGCCCAGTGACAGAGGCAGTGGGCACAAACTAAACTGCAGGAAGTTCCTTGTGAACATCAGGAGACACTCTTACTGTGAGGGCAACTGGCTCAGGTTGCCCAGAGAAGTTATGAAGTGTCCATCCTCAGAAATATTAAAAAACCATCTGTATACAGTCCTGCATAACCAACTCTCTGTCTGTGCTTGAACAGGGAGCTTGAATCTTCCAGAGGTTGCTTCCAACCCAAACTATTTTGTGATTCTGTGAAATCTGTTTGTAAATCTAGGTGAAATCCTACTGGTGGAGCAACATGAAAAACCACAACTCGAGGCAGACAGGAGGTGCTAAATATGTAAAAATGTGGAGAGGAGCCATTCAAGTTTGGCTAAAATCAGAGAACAAATTAATATACTAGAGGAGGCAGAGAGCATTTTTTCTGAGAGTAAATCCAGATCATATTCCAAGTAGTCAAGCAGTTGGAGAGCATAATCAAAATCCTCGTGAGAAATTATAGACAATTAAAAGGCAAAAGACAGTCAAAGATGTTGGATGTGAGCATAGGTTCACAGGAGAAGTAACATTTGGGAAGGAAAGTTGTCACTAAGCTGAAAAGGAGAAGAAACTAGATGGCACAAACCATGCCCCTAAGAAAGAAGTTTTAGAAGAACCTGCAGAGCCTAAATCTGTTGTAAGCTATAGAAATATGCTCAAAACTTTAAAAATGCTAAATGTAGACTTCTGGAGGAAATTGTATCACAAGGTAGCTATGTCCTTACTACTGAGTCAGCTCATCTATGTGTTAATATGAGAAAATGGCAAGTAATTTTAATGAAGGAAACCCAAGGCAGAACTGTGAAGCAGTTTGCAGCAACAGATCATCACTATCTAGGATAGGTGCGTATATGTACCTGCATATATATTAGAGAGAGAGATGTAGCTGGAGTAGAACCAGTCTCAGAAATGTCCAATCTGAGAAGGACGTTGGCTTTCGTGAAGCTGAGCAAATGTGTCGTTCTCTGACAGTCAGCAGAAGGCAGCAATCAGTTCCACAGATGTAGTTTCCAGAGAGGATAATGCTCAGCAGCAGAAAACACAAATGAAGGCTGATGATTTGCAGTATGGTGACCTCCTGAAGTTAATGTATTGAATAGAAGAGGGGGCCAAGCATAAGGACCTGGAAGAGATGTTGGAGAAGTTGAGAAAGGGAAATCAGTTATCTGATTAAGATGAAGAAAAAGAAAGAGGGTTCTTTCATGCAGAGAAGAGAGATCTCTAAAGCCTGGAAAGCTCTAACCTAAAAAGAGCTAGAGGAAGTTGGGTTTCACAGAAAATCTGATTCCAGCAGAAGGAATGAATCAAGATCCTTCAGGTAAAGAAACAACAGAGAATTATATCAGTTGAAAAAAAGGAAACATAGGAAATAGGCTTAAGTAGGCTTAATTATTCAATTGCAAAGTACTAAAAATAGAGACGTTTAAGGACTGTTCTTGAGGAATGATTTAACTCCTTTAAAGGATGTGCACATGAAGATATCCCCAGAAGGCTGTTTTGAGAATAGGAGTCAGCTTTCTGATGCTCTGCTATTGGTAAAAGAAGTATTAATTGCACATTATAGATCTTAGTTTAAGAGGGATACAAGCAGGCTTTTATGTTAGCAGTATCATAAGCAAAAGAGACCCCTATTCTCTCCTTTGGTCCTGTGAAGTATTTCTGGAGTCTGGTTATGTACAAGTGACTTGCTCCTCAGTTCAGAAGTATCCTGGGAGCACACAATGAAGCTTCATTTTCTGCTGCTGCACAGAATTGATTATCTTAAATGTCTAGTTAATTAATGAACCATGCTGAGGAGGAGGTTATATTTATTGTAAGAAATTGATAGAATATGGTTCCTTGAAATAAGATGTCTTCAAAGTATGCAGAGGACGAAGTGGCTAAGAAAGGCTGCAGTTTGAGCGTACCTGTCACTTGTTCTGGTAATATCTTGAATTAGGCATATACTTCATGACTTGAATTACACCAGTACTGGATAAAGTGTATGAAATGGAAGAATATTTGATGTTACAGTCAGATTGCTTTATTGTACAGAGGGAGCTGTTAGCATCAGATGTTTATTAGTGTGTAAGATAAATGCTTTCCTGCGTGTGTTATCTTAACAGTTCTACTTTGCTTGCAAGACCACCCATTGATCACAGATGTTAGAGTAGGAATTGCCATTTTCCCTTGAAATGCTATCTACATGTTTCATTTAAATTTCATTGCATTTCCAGAATTCTTACTGCTTTGAGAATAATAGTCTCAATGGTTTCTTTAGATTTAGTAGTCTTTTTACTAATTAGGGAACTCAGGGGTTGGACCTATATGCTTCTGAGGTCCTGAGTTTCCTTGGACTCAGAAACAGCTATCAGAAGTGGTCAAAATAACCTTTATCCTCTGTAGTGAGTGAGTGATCCAAATCAGTGATGGCAGCTTTAATAGCTGTCAGTTAAATGCAGTGAAGGACATGAAGAAAAGTGAAGTCTGGTTGTTGAGCAGGTTAATGCTGATATGGAGGACTTTTTTGTTTTCTGCTGAGCTTTTCATCATAGCTAGAATGTAGTTCTCGTTTTCTGAATAATGGTAGTAATCATTTTACTATCTCTGGAACCATAAAGTTGAATTTTTCATTAAATGTTCAGAGACCATGATTCTGTATGGGTAGCTAACATTTCTTGGTCTTAAAAAGCATTTGCTTTTGTCAGTGTAATCTTCATATTCCACTGAGGATCCAATTTCACAAGCCAGTTTTAAAATACATTTTCATGACTCATCTTCAGAGTTTGATCGTGAGTAATACCTCACAGCATGTGGGCACCAGTGCAGTGGGCTTTTGCTGTACTTCTAGCTAATCTTGAGGGATTCATTGATAGACAGTATAGCAAATACTAGAACTCAAGAATTTAGGTGTATAGCAGTCAGAGTAAGGGGATTCCTAGTTGTGTATTACATACAGCTCATTGTCATTCAGTTGTTTTGTCAGCTTAGAAATCACCTGTTCAGAGCTTTAGAACAATTGCAATGATGCAAATGGTGCCCAGAGGATGTATAACTTGAGTCCTCTTATTGGGAGGTTTAATAATTGAGTTCAGTGTTGTTGATGGTATCATTAGATCTAGCTTGTCTTGTTGAGCTTGACTTTTAAAGTGTTCTTAAAAAATTCTGTGATGCACTTATATGCTGCAGTGATTATTAAGACTGAGAATCACAGGCATTTAACCGAGTCTGAAACATGGTAGTGTGACTCCCTTGGGTAGGCGTGAAAGCTAGAGGAAAGTCAGTACAAGCAGTGAAGTTTTGTATTGTCAGTTAACTCCAGAATTGCTTGAGAAATACAGACTTATTTGTCACCAAACTTAATGTATCCTCACCACCGCAATCTGAAAGATGAAGTTGAGCTTTTAATCCTCACCAGTAATCAAGATTTTGTTAGGTCTCCTATATGATCTGCCCAACATGGCATCTGCAGACTGTTTAAGCGGACGTAATGGAATGAACTGTTGTATTTGTGAGTAAAGCTATTGCTTTAGTCGAGGAAGTGACAAAAACGTGTTATCTTTTCTCTTTGCTATACTACCTCTGCAGTGTTAACTTTTTATTTGGAACGTCAACAGAGGTGAGTTTTTGAATACACGTGGGGAGAAAATTTATTTAGTAAACACTTGCTACTGTTAAATAAATTATGTTTAAGGCTGTTAAATGCTTTATATTGCAAGAATGTGGCAGAAGTCCATAGAATGTCTTAAGGAAGATGTGTGAACTGTAGAAGAGGCTTTAAAAAGTGGAGTATTGCGTAAAATATTCATCTAGTCTGATAATGACAACTTTCTATTTGTGGGGTTTTTTTTTGTTTTTTTGTTTCAAAATGGAAGCATTTGACATTTTCTACATAAAACTCAGTTTTCAAAAGCCGTTTTGCTCATTCCTCTTAATCTTTGTAGTTATGCTTAAAGCAGTCTGCTGTTTTCTTCATTCACTTCCTGGGATAAGTAGGGAGGGGAAGCCTTGGAAATATTTTAAATAAAATTGAAGGCACAAATTTTCATTTCTGTAAGCCAGTAGCAGTCTAAAATAAGAGGCTCGTTGTTGAGGATTTCTATCAGCTGAAATTTTTTTGACTGCTAATCACAACAAACACATAATCACTTGATGGAAGGCTGCTCACCCATTTGTATTCATTTTTGGGTGGTTATTAGCAAGCTAATAACTCTGGATGCTGTTTTGAAATTTCCTGTCACTTGTCATTGTTGCTGGAAGCAGTGGGTGTCCTTCCAGGGAATCAGCCTGGCTTTTTATACCACATTTCTCACAAGCAGCAATGAGGAGTGCAGAGTATCTAGACTAATAATGCTCAGTCTCTCTATTCAGATGAACTGATACCTTACTCAAATGTTGACAGAAAATTAAGTGCTCTGGCTCCTCCTTTGCCACGTGACTGTACTTTGTGGGGCACTACAGTCATGTACCTTCCAAAAGCAATAAAAAGAAATAGGCAGCTTGTACCAGCGAGTAGTATTTGGCCCTCAGGTGGAAGTTCCTTGAGCAGCAGCTGTAGAATATGCCTATTACCATGCATTACTGAAGATGGTATGCTGAGGAATGAGATTTGGCTGCTCTTCATTGTGTTGTTACCACCAACACTGATAAATCATTAGGCCTTCAACAGTCACTGCATGTCTGTAATAGTAGCATTGCAGGAAGCTGGAGATGATGTCATTGGAGACTGACTATTCCTAAAGCTGAGTTGTAGCAGAAGCTCTTTATTTGATCCCCCATTTTGCAGGGTTTTTGTCAGTGAAGGATCTCAGTGGTGAGAGACTTGAGTCAAGCTAGAGCAGAAAAGACTGAGGCAGGATCTCTGTCACAGAGATGCCAAACCATCTGACATCAAAAAGCTGTTAAAACTTAGAAGTGTATGATAAACTGTAGTACAAATAGCATGCTGGGTCTTTTATAATATAAATCTATTTTATGATCTCCCTTTTATAAATAAAGCTGTATGATCAAGTGCTCCAGGGTCCTTTCAGATGAAAGACATTAGATAATGGCGCCTTTGAATGTTTACCTCCTGTCTGGGACCGTTAATTCGTTTATCACTGAAATGCTTTATTGCAACAACTCTGATTTTGCCCATGTGTGGTGTGAATCTGTTTGAATGTCATCCTTATTTATTTTAGCCCATTTATTAAGTTGCCTATTGTGAGGCATCTATGACCTGAATTAAAACAGATACAAACCACTAAAACCAAGTCTCCACATAAAAGTGCCAAATAAAACACGTAACCAGGCAAGATCAAAAATAAATACAAATTCAGGCACAAGGACAAACCCAACAGACCTCTTGCCAACCACCCACAAAGGGATTAGTTTCCATCTTCTCAAAGGAATGGGAAAAACATGGTTAGCAGAAAGAAGAGCAAAGAGATGGGACCCAAAGTAGATAAAAATAGCTCAGTCCAAATAAGCAAGTCTTGCAGTAAAGGTGGTCAGAAAAGGGCAAGAAAAGAAGTGCATGCTGAAATGTTACACAAAAATGCAAGTTGTTATACAGGGATGGGAGTCACAGTGCAGGCAGAGTGCCTTGCTGACACATGGCCCACAGGCTCCAGCGTGGTTTTGCTCAGCCGTTTCAAGCTGCCTGTGAATGACCAGCTGCAAAGATGTAGACAGCAATGCTGATACAAACCATAAAGCTGCTTTTCTGAAACACAAGTGTACTTCCTGTTGTTGGAATTCCAGTATCAGAGCCCTTCATCCACCTATTAAGCACAGGAGACTTGAATGCAAAAATGTTTTGCAAGATGAGCTCTAGAAGTTGTAGAAAGATGCATTCTTTGGAGGATTTGGATTTTATTGCCCTGGGTGCTTTCTTCTCGACTTTCACAAGAAAAGACCTTCATAACCATCAGAATGCTATAGGCAAGTGGGGGCCAACTACAAAGGCTTATCTAAAACATCTCCTTTTTAATAGACAGTTTCTCCACAAATGGACCCTACTTGCTATAAGGTCATTTAAATTAAGTCCGTACTGCTACTGTGTTTGTAATCTGTGATTCTTCACCTGGGCCAGAGTACTAGCCCCAAACAGGTTAAATTATTAAGGGCAGAAGAGAAGCATATGATGTGACTTGACGTTCTTGGGTAGCATCCACCCATACTCCCAGCTCTGAATTTCAAAACAAACACACTCTGAATATTATGATGCTCTTTTATTATGCCTTCCAGGAATCTGTAGTTGGTTTCTGCTTTGCATAGCTTCTGCTTCATAGGATTCTTACTGATGTTTTTTTTTTCCACTTGACCCATTTAGGTATTTGTTTAAGTGGTATAAATAAATAATAATAATGAAAAGTATATCTTTAGTTCTACCGCTGCTTTTCCTCAAGTAATATTCCTGGGGTTTTCTTCCCTCCCTTCCTTGCATCTTGCAGTCAGATCTTTTTACATTAAAAATATTTTAATAATATTGTTACCATATTTTGCCCTTTCCCCCTTCATTCTTGAAGAGATTTTTAATCTCTTTATGTGAAATTGGTGGGAAATTGACAGTTCTGGAGAATAATCGGAGATACTGGTCGGAGTGGATGTGCAAAAGGTGCTCTGTTGAAGCTCTCTTGGACACGGCAGTTTGCTTTGTAAATCCAGACTCTTCATACCCATGTAAACCCTCATACTTGTCATTGTGTCTTTGAATGGACCCACAGATGGGTGCTATGGTCATGTGCAGGAATACAGGTAAAAAAACAGTGATGAATGGGGTAGTCTGTTTTACACCCTCATACATATGCTGCTATTCAGCATTTTCAATTCCTGATCTTCCTTGGGATGTTGTGAGACTAATGGAAACTATTACTGCGGAACTGGATATATGGCTGTGTTAGAACACATTCTGCTCTTCAGAGCTTTCTGAGAAGCTGCTGTTTGAAAATGGAGTAATTTGAAAAAAAAAAAAAAGTCTTTATCACACTTGGATTCTGCTTTTCCTGTATATCTAGTAGTTTCCTCTTTCAGTTTGAAGTAAAACTCTTCAGCCTTGTCTGGAGATTAGTGTTGTTTAATTGTACTCATCTGACTCCTCCTCACCTGACTCTCATCAGCTTCAAACATCTATATTTGTGAAGTGGCTCAGTGTTACTTTTTGTTGTGCCAATTTAGTTCCCATTGCTTAATTTCTTTGGGCCAGAGACTTCTGCCTGGACTTTCTTGTAGTAAAACAATTTAAGGAATCCTGCAGGGTCTTCAGGTGTTTGCTTCAACTGTGATTTGAGGCATTTATTCTGGTAAATCTTTGTGCTGAAATGTATTGTAGAATGTATTGTGAAGCTGTCTGTGTTATATTAGCTTGCTTGTAAATATGCTGCTCAGTGTTCTTAAAATGTCCCTTGTCAGGATTGTAATTTAATTATACAACTGAACTTTTTGATGTGAAGAACAATTAAAAAAAAAAAAGAAAGAAAAGAGATAATTAAAACTTCAAATGTTGACCTTTTGAGAAAAGGACTGAAAAAGAAATACAGAACAGATTTTACCAGAGGTACAGAGACAGAGGAAAGGTGAATGCTGGCACTGGTAAATTTTAGAATTAATTCATAGCTATATGTCACCAATTTGAAACAGGACAGCACAAAGTTTCACATCCTGAGGGCTTTGTCTGTAATGGTTAAGAGCATCCAGACAGTATTGGAGCAGATGTCCACATGGCTAGGTGTCCTGTCTGTGATAGTGACCAGTAGCTGGCATATTAGAAGCTTTTAAGCACCACTCAGGACTCTCCTGAGAGTCCAGAGACCTCCACTGCCAAAAGTCTGCAGCTCAGGAGCTCC
The DNA here is from genome assembly GCA_013399055.1 of Ramphastos sulfuratus. Taxonomy (NCBI): domain Eukaryota; kingdom Metazoa; phylum Chordata; class Aves; order Piciformes; family Ramphastidae; genus Ramphastos; species Ramphastos sulfuratus. Next base: position 10,131 of record WBNM01024385.1, on the reverse strand, counting down.
TTAAGCCTGGTATGTCAACTTTGTGTCCATACAGATATACAGCTTTCTTCTGTGAATCTGCCTAACTGCTTTTTACATCTGTGTAAAATTTTGACCTCTTATTATTTACCAATGAGTTATGTGAAAAAATTACATTCTTTTGTTGTTTGAACATCCATCCTTCCAAGTTCTCTTGATGACCTTTATTTTCTGCACTGGAAAAGGCAGTAACAGTTTTAACTCTGTGACACAGAACGACAGAATGGTTAAGACTGGAATAGACCTCTGAGATCATTAAGTCCAGCCTATGACCTAACACTGCCACATCAACTAGACTAAGAGCCACATCCAGTCTTTCCTTAAACACCTCCAGGTACAGTGACTCCACCAGCTCCCTGGGCAGTCTGTTCCAGTGTCTAACTCCCCTTTCTGTGAGAAAATGCTTCCTAACATACAACCTAAATCTCCCCTGGTCCAGCTTCAGGCCATGTGCTCTTGTCTTGTCACAAGGTGTCTGGGAGAAGAACCTGACCCCCACCTTACTACAGCTTTCCTTCAGGTAGTTGTAGAGTGTGATAAGGTCCCCCCGAGTCTCTTCTTCTCCAGACCAAACAACTCCATCTCCCTCAGCCTCCCCTCATAAGCCTTTCCCTCCAGTCCCTTCACCAGTCTCATCAGTCCTGATTTAATAGACTTAAGTGATATCCCTTTATAGTGATTTTCTATTCTGATTTGAATAGTGCTAGCCTGTTGTTCATATAGAATCTAATCAATACATACATTTGAATCATCTTTTTTTTCCTGTTCTCATTATGTTTTCAAGTTGCCCTATGTGCATTTTGAGACTGTAGGAAAAAGAACTGCACATATTAGAAATGAGAACCATAATGGTGGTTTCTGTTTCCCTCTCTTCTGCACTGTTGTGGGTTTAGGAGAAATTGCCCTACCAGAGAGATAAAAGCCCTCCATGGACCAGAAAGTCTTAGGGGGCGGACAGGATGTTGTAAACTGTTACTCTATTGTCCTTACTTGTATCTCCCTGTATAACCCAGGCATTGCAACCAGTTCTGCCCCTTTGCTCCTTTCTTTCTGCTCACCGAGCACACACAGTGGGCTGTTCCCTCTTGGTTTGTGGGGGAAAGCAGCCTTCTCCTGGGCCTTGGCTGGCAAGCTTATTTCTAGTTACTGGCCTGCTGGGGAGGTCATTTGAGGCTTGGTAGGCCTGTCTTGGGCAGGGGGTGCAGCTTGCCCGCTCATGAGCCTGATAAGGCTTGGGGAGGGTGGTGGTGGTGGTGTTGTTTTTGGAAGGCTCTGGAAGGTTTTGTCCTTGTAGGCCCAGATGGGGAACTGGGCCAAGGCAGATTTATTTGTGTATATATGTTCCTTTTCCCTGAATACCTTTTATATTTCTGTATATATTTGTAAATGGCATTAATCTTTAGCCTCCAATTCTGTGTGAATGTTTTTATTTTACTCTCTTAAGGTAAAATACCTTTCTGTCCTTCTGTCCTGGGCAGCTCATGGCTCAAAACTAGGACATGCACCCCCTTACAGGTGCAAATGGTGACCCAACATAGTGATAGTTACCACTTGTAATAGTTAAGGCTGATGCATTTCTTCAAAAGAAGGCTTGGTGAGGTATACTTTAACTAGTGATGGATAGGAGACCTGACATAGACTCCCAGTGCAATTCCTGCTTCTTTGTTCCATGTCATATTTGTCAAAACAGCGTTGATGAATGCTGATAAGTATTTTTTTTTCCAGTGTGAAGGATGGCTGCATTCAGCATGCACATACATGGACGTCAGTCAGTTTGTCAAAACCACACTGGCAGACCTGGCGCACTGTATGTACAGATGGGACCTGAAAGTGAGATTTGTTCGCTCATGGGAAGAAAAGGAGCTTAGTTTGACAAGATTACCGTGGAGAGCTGCTAGCTTGCTTGAGTGTGACTGCCTCTTCGCATGCCTTGCAATAAGCTTGCCCTAACTCTCTTATGGTTTTCTGAAAGGGTTGTTTCCCTCTGAGGTGCACTACCTTCATGTGCTGTGTCCTCTCTGGGGCACCAGCCTCCTTTGCAGTCCTAGCCCTACTCCTGTGATCTTTCTGAGCCACTCACTGTGAAGAAAGTCCACACAAGGGGTGATCAGGCAGGAGAGATGCTAGCACAGTTGTACCATTGCTCTGAAGGGTCCACAAGGAATCTAATAAAGGAAGATAGGGTTGTTTAGCCTGGAGGAGGCTCAGGGGGGACCTTATTGCTGTCTACAACCACCCAAATGGAAGTTGCAGCCAGGTGGGGGTTGGTCTCTTCTCCCAGGCACCCAGTGACAGAACAAGGGGACACAGTCTCAAGCTGCACCAGGGGAGGTTTAGGCTGAATGTTAGGAAAAAGTTCTTCACAGAAAGAGTGATTGTCCATCGGAGTGGGCTGCCCAGGGAGGTGTGGTGGAGTCACTCTCCCTGGAAGTGTCTAAAAAGAGACTGGATGTGGCACTTGGTGCCATGGTTTAGTTGATTAGATGGTATTGCGTGATTTAAAATGGTGATGGCATTGATACTAAAATGTAAAACACTGGTGTTTTAAAATGGCTCGTTTCAAGAAGTAGTCAGATGTTGGAATAAGCTGCCCAGGGAGGTGGTTGAGTCACCATCCCTGGATGTGGTGCTTGAGGATATGGTTTAGGAGTGAACTTTGTAGAGCAGGGTCAGTGGTTGGACTTGATGATCCCTGGGGTCTTTTCCAACCTTAATGTTTGTTTATTAACAGAAGGAACATAGGGAGTGTGGAGAGCATACTGAAGGCTGTCTCTGGCTGCCCTGTGATTGTGATAGTGTTCAAGTATAGTGGAAAAAATGACATGGAAGAACACTGCAGAGGAAGAGAGGAAATCAAAGCAGAAACTCCTACTAGAATAATAATAATGAGAAAGAAAATACCCAGCAAGAGCTGCTTTACCTTTGTCCCTTCTATCATTTGATGGTGTTGAGAAGCAATGTTCACATCAGAGCAGAGACTGGCCTGCCTTTCCAGCAGATACCTTCCAGGAATTTCCAGTAGTGAGTAAACAGATCTGATCATGGCTAGCACTGGATGTTTCTTTTTATAGGCAGAATCTATTTTTGTTATGACCTATTTATAATGCTTTACTTTCTTTAGCTCACCAGAGAAGATGAGTTCAGTTTTTTCATCTGAATTTTCTTTCAGTAGTCACATTTTCCATGGCTTGGGAAGTCTCTTCTCAGTTGTTTTAAAAGAAAAAAAAAAAAGTTTTTCCAACCCCCCCCCCCCGATAACTTGGAGTTGCAGTGAATTTTAGTTAGCAGACCAATCTGTTTGGTGGTTAATAGGCTTATTTTAACATTAGATGATTGTAATTTTCTTGGAAGATCTGCGTTGTGCTGCTCAATGCTATCACTATTTATAGAGCTTTGTTTTTGAACATTATCCTCCAGGAGTTCAGTAGAAATCAAACAATCAGCATCTCTGGCTTTTTTGCAAACACGAGAGAAATTATTTGAACACTCTTATTTTAAAATAAAAATGACAGATTGAAAGTTACAGAAGTCAGCAGACTTACATGATTTAGAGAAAGACTGTAGTTGTACCCTGCAGATTATTTAATTTACACCAAATCAAAATGAATGTAGTCCTAGTATTTATTGCAAGCCATTTACATGTCAGCATGAACAATGATGAGAAGTTCTCTTAATCATCGTGTCATTGTCTACATTATGATTTATAAGAATGAAACTCTTCAAATCTGTAAGATCTCAAGGAAGCAGGGGACCAGTGTATCATCTAGGCTGGCTACCAGTACATCAAAAAATCATTATACATACACTGTGCATAATTTAGTAACTTAAAAATTGGTCACACAGCTTATATCAGATAAAAATCTTGTACTGCAGTTGAAAAAAGTACATTCCCTTTGTCTTAGATGTTGCAAGTTTCAGTTCCATTGAGAAAAGGAAAATTCTAAGTCATTGCAGTATTTTTTCTTAACTCTAAGTAAATATCCAGTGGCAGCATTATCAATAATCTCTGAATTGCTTCAGAGTGCTACTGAAATATTAACCCTCTTACATGTAGCTGTCAGGAGAAATGCAGAGGGCTACTTGAGACAGATTAGTTGGTAGGAGTTAATGGGACCCAAAGGCCGCCTGGTTGTAGCTGTGTGCTAAGATAACCAAATGCTCCTCTCCAAGCATTGTTTTTCTTGTACTGTCAGAAGTCTTTTAAAGTGTCTGTCATCGTTCTAATGAAAGACCACAGAAGTTTCACAAAATCAATCATTTCAGTCTTTTCCTTTGGGGAAAGGGAAACTGAAGTAGTGTTTAATGAGACTGCTGAATTGGTACCAAAAGTGTCCCAAATCAGTCCCTTATGTGAGAAGATGTCTCAACGCATGCTGTCTTTTTTTAAGTTTTATATAGACTGTTAAGAAATGAAGATACAAGTGCAATGCAGCTGAGTTACACCTTTTGAACATAGAATAGGAAAATCACTTAGGTTATCCAAAGTTCCTGGAAAATTAATGCATTCAGGTTGGATTATGAAAAAGAAAACTATGGCTGCTATTGGGAGTACATGCTTGTGTGATGTGTTTAGTTCATTTGTTTTGTGCATTGCCTATTTTTAGAGCTCAGAAAACAGGTACAGAGATTGTTGTCTGTGACACTTTTAGGTTTTAGGGCATTTTTTAAAGGAAGAAAGCAAATAATTAAGCAATTAATTCATTATTGAGACTCTCAGCAAAAAATAAAAAAACAGCTATTTGCTGATTCTACTTAAATTTGAGTTGTGTTCTACCTGTAAGTGGAACAGTATTACTATGCATTTTAATAGTGCAAAATAAATTATTAATTTGGGAATGTTAACAACATTTCTTTGCAATTATTGTCTCTTACAGAATGGTTGTAGTTCTTTTATTTTCTCACTCTAGCATTGGGATGAGACTTAACTTCAGAGCCCATAACCATTGGTTTGTATTCAGGCAAAAGAGTGGCAACTGACTTGAACTCCAGGCTGTGTCGATTGAAGCAATCTCAGCTTCTGCAATCTCAGCTAAACAGACTCAGAATGAGAGCCAAATTTTGCTCTGAGAAAAAGTGAAGCAGCATCAGTGAAGTCACTTGGATTGAATCACAGAATCGTAGAATGCTAAGGTTGGAAGGGACCTCAAGGATCATCTAGTTCCAAACCCCTGCCATAGGCAGGGACACCTCCCACTAGTACAGGTTACTCAAGGCCTCGTCCAACCTGGCCTTGAACACCTCCAGGGAGGGAGCAGCCACAACCTGCCTGGGCAACCTGTGCCAGTGTCTCACCTCCCTCACTGGAAAGAACTTCCTCCTGACATCTAGCCTAAATCTTCCCTCTGCCAGTTTAAACCCATTGCCCCTTGTCCTGTCATTGCAAGACCTTGTCATTAGTCCCTCTGTAGCCTTCCTGTAGGCCCCCTTCAGATACTGCAAGGCTGCTATGAGATCTCCTTGAAGCCTTCTCTTCTCCAGGCTGAAGAGCCGCAACTCTCTCAGTCCGGCTTCATGGTAGAGCTGCTCCAGCCCTCTGATTGTCTTTGTGGCCCTCCTCTGGAGGCCTCTTGAAAGCTGCTTTAAACGTCTGTAAATGATTTTAACTGTCCACATGTCCCTTTATGGGTTGTGCTGAACTGGCCACTTTGCACAGCATACAGTGACAGTTGCCATGCATAAGAGAAAGAACTGCATTATGTTTTCTCCTTTTTTTGGCATACAATGCCCAAGCAAGACCCAAGAATTGGCTTCAAAAGCACACTAAGGTTGTCAGCTCACCAGGAACTTTGAGAATGAACCACAAATTCCTGGGTCAGATCTTAAGCCCAGTGAAAACAATGTCAGTTTTCTTATTACAATTGAACCAGCCATGCCTTTAGCTTTAAAATAAATATTTGTGAAAAGATGCATGTCATTACTCGGTGTCCCAGACCAACCCTGGGCAGTGAGGGAGATCATGTTAAGATTCAGAAATTTCCCTTGGAGTAAATTAAGGTGAACTGACACCAAATGGCTGGTGAGTTAGGTTTATTAGATCTAGTGGAAACTCTCAGTCACTTGCACCTTAAGGATGCTTGATTGGACCAGAAAATGGGAAGAAAAAGAGATAGAGTGAAGAAGTAAGAGAAAGAAAGATACCACCACTACTTGGATCCCACAAAGTCTCACAGGCATAGTCCAAGTCTTTCATTGGTGGGTGTACAGCCCAGCCAGGTATTTGATGGTAGATGCAACCTATGGACCTTGAAAGTTGCAGTCCTTTTATACTCTTTGGTTTTGGTTTGTTTGTTTTCTCCCTAAGAGCTATTAAGGGCCATCAAAACCCATCACCCTGTCTATTCAGAGTAGATATCTCACACTTTGGTTTTAGACAGTAGACTCATTGGGCTCTCACAATTTATATCCTTAGACATTCTTATGTGTAATAATGATTGTATTTTAGTTTTTTTTTTTTTCTTCAGGAAGATAAGGTTGTAATAAAGTCACTGTTGCTATATGATCTTTTATTGCACACAGCATATTAATGACAGATGGTAGTTGTTACTGATTTTATGACTACCGAAGAAGCAGATCTGGGACAAGCTTGATACCTTTTATTCTAAGTGAGTGGAAAGTTCAGTGCTCAGGTGGTTTGATGTATTCAAGTTGAAAGCATCTGCTTCTCACTCAGGAAATGCTTTCATTTTATCTAAACTAGGATTGTATTAGGCTGTTGCTTAGTATGTTGCACCTGTTCCAGTGCTTAACTGTGGGTAACACAATTTAAAAAATATACTGAAAGAACACTATGGCAGATTAAATGCTAAGAGCATGTGTCATGAAATGTGCAAATTAAATCTGGCTGGGTGACCGAGTTCTCTATGCATAGACATCAGGAACAAGTCTTTCATTACACAACCACATAGTGGGGTTTTCTCCTCCATAAAAGAATACCTGGTCTGCTTGCAGTTACTCTGGAACCCTTCAAAACTGTCTTGGTGATGCCCAATGCTGGGGTAAGGGTAATGGGTAGAGACTGAGGCATAGGAAGTTCCATGTAAACATGAAAAATGTTTTCATGGTGAAGGTGACAGAACACTGGAACATGGAACAGGCTCCCCAGGGGGATTGTGGAGTCTCCTTCTCTGGAGATATTCAAGACCCGCGTGGATGCATTCCTGTGTGATCTGGTGTAGGTGATCCTGCTCTGGCCAGGGAGGCTGGACTAGATGATCTTTTGAGATCCCTTCTAGTCCCTAACATTCTGTGATTCTGTGGCACTATCACTTGTGGTAAGAGTTAGTGCTCAAAAGTAAGAACACCTTAAAAAGTCTAGATAAAAGAGATGCAGCAGACATTACATGCTACATTCAACACCAGTTGTCCATAGGCAATTCTAGGATTAGAACTGCACTAGTAACAGACAATAACAGGCTTTAATCCCACAGCTGACCTCATTTTGCAGGCGCTTGCAATGATCTCTTTCCTGGAGCCAGGGTCTGGAGCTCTGTTCCCTAAATCCTGCAGTGTGCCAAGTGCTTGCATGAGCCCTGACACAAGCAAGTTAGGGAAGATACATTTGCTGTGCATTGATTCAATTTACAGTCATTTTCTCTGTGCGTGCTCTTAGCCTGCAGCAAATATTAGATAAGTTGTGCTGGCTTATCAAACATACTCTTAGTTACTGCAGTCATTTACTAATGGTTATCTCGGATATTAAAGCTAAGATGATTTTAAGAAGCAAGGAGACAGTTGTGTTCTCACCAGTTTCTCTGCATCAGATCTAGTGCTTAGCTCCTGGGAGAGTCAGCTGAGCTGCGTGAGCACACACAATACTAATTCTGTAGAGGAATTAGTCCCATCTCTTCCTTTTCTGAGATAGCTGTCAGTTTTATTTGCTAGGATTATTTCACATGTGAGCTGATAATAGTTTCTTTCTCTCTCTGGGTCATTGTGGTGGTTTGGTCCTCACTGGGGGCCAGATGCCCACCAAAGCTGCTCTGTCACTCTCCTTAGATGGACAAGAGGCGCATGGGTCAAGATAGAAGCAGTTTAATAAGGTAAAACCAAAGGCCATGTACAGAAGCAAAGGCAAGCAAAATTATTATTCTTTACTTCCTCTCAGCAGATGATGTCCAGCTGCTTCCTGGGAAGCAGGACTTCAATACGCATAGTGGTTGCTCTGGAGGACAAACACCGTCCACAAATGCCATCCAATAAATGCTCCTACACTTCCTTCTTTCATTTAGTTTTCATATATGAGATGGCATTGTATGGTATGGTATGGTCAGTTTTGGTCAGCTGACTTGGCCTCATTCCTTCCCAAGATCCTACCCACCCCTCAGCCTACTGTTGGTTTAGGAAAATGTTGGAAAATCACAGCCTTGGTGCTGTGTAAGCACTGCTAAGAAGCAGCCAAAAGGCTGCAGTGTTATCAGCTTCCAGCTACCACTATAAAACACAGCACTATGAAAGATGCTGTGGGGAGAACTAACTCTGTATCAGCCAAAGCCAATACAATATTGCTTAACAGTTTGTGGGCACTTCACTCTTATGCACTGTAAAGATTAATCTGCTAAGATTGTCATGCAAGTTTTATGTGACAATAGTTAAATTTTAATGTAGCTTATGTTTAGTTCTGATTGACATTTGAAGAGGGAGGGAGAAACACAAAATCATTGTATATTTTAGAGAGAAGTAGGAAAGATACTCAAGGTGGTGTGTCAAAAGCAGTTTTATAGGAGGTAGAAGTCTGACATGCTTTGGCTGTTCAGAGTAAAAGAAATACTGAGCCTTCGTTACTGCAGAAAAATGAACTTTAAGGGTGCATGGATTACAAATGCAAGAGCAGTTAGCCAACTAAATTGACAAGGTAGGTAGTAAAGTTACTATTTTAAGGTGGTAAATGTAAGATAGGTTGAGTTCCCATCCCTTAGGTGGGTGACATAATTTCTGAGATGTGGCAGCAAAATAGCTTCCAGAGCAACCGGGCAGTTTTTTTAAAACCAAAACGTCCCCAAATACATTAGGTGTTGATGGTCTAATAGCTGTGATAAATAAAACGTTCAGTGTAAACTCCTGCTGATTTAGATGCTCACATCTGAGCTGCCTCTTTGGTGTCAGGTCAGTTGAGTGGGCTTGTCTCATAGAGAATGACGAGATTTTGCTTTCTCCAGTGTCAGTCTTAATCTTTCTTTTTGTAATTAGATAAGATGTTTTCTCAGTCATTTCCTTGCAGTGAATTGTTTCTGCTCTTTTTGGTTTTAAGTAGCCTTGTGTGGTTAAAAGTTTGGAGTTTTAAAGTCACTTTGAAAACTTGCTCCTTTATGGCCAAGAACACTTCTCCCCATGCAGTGGGCAACCACAAGCTCTAAGGACCTCTACTGTTCCTCAGCACTATCAATAAAAGCTCACAGAGGAGGAGGACAGTCTTTCAGTAAGCATTAGACAGTGATTCAGTGCCAGCTCCAACTGTTCAGTCTTTTGTGTCTGTTTCAGCCAGTCATTCAATCCTTATCTGTGTTGGTTTTCTCTTTTTTTGTAAACGTGAGTAATGTTAATTCTCTTTTAGTACCTTTTTGTTAATATGTAAATTTTCAACCTTTGGGACTTTTTATTATGGCATATTTGCACAAAATCTAGCACTGTGGGATCCTGGTCTTAGCTGAAGCCCTAGAGCACTATTATAAGTAATGGCAGAAATAATAAGCTCTGTTCTCTATTTATCTCAAACCTTAAGACAAGTGAGAGAGCTCTTGAGGTTGGTACTTAGCATAAGACCCTGCAGACTGCTAAAGGCCTTAATCAGGAAATTGTTATCATATGAACTCACCAGAACAAAACTTAAATTTTTGAAGGGGTTTGTTTTTCAACCATATGTTCCCACTGTAAGCCCTCATTAAAATGGAAATAATGTTCAGAATGCGTCCAGGTCTTTTAGTTGAATTTACAAAAATGCTGTGAAGACTGGGAACAATACAGCCTAGCATTAAAGAGAGAAAACCCCAAATACTTGGAAGTTTTGCAGTTAATGTTAAATTTCGTATCTTGACTTTCTTCTAAGCTCAGGTGTAGGCAGGATGTCTTGCAATGTGGAGCCTTAGCACAGACATCAAGCTGGCTATGCAGGCCTAT
>WBNM01024370.1:0-14848 GCA_013399055.1 Ramphastos sulfuratus | reverse complement strand
TGGATGTTAGGAGGAAGTTGTTTGCAGTGAGGGTGGTGAGACACTGGCACAGGTTGCCCAGGGAGGTTGTGGCTGCTCCCTGCCTGGAGGTGTTCAAGGCCAGGTTGGAGGAGGCCTTGAGTGAGCTGTACTAGTGGGAGGTGTCCCTGCCTATGGCAGGGGGTTGGAACTAGATGATCCTTGAGGTCCCTTCCAACCTTATCATTCTATGATTCTATGATTTTCTACTAAGGCCTTTCAGTAGAAAAGTGATTCACCAGTATAATAAAAATCATCAAACTTTAAGAGGAAACAGTTTTGTATTTAAGTCATAAATAATCTATACAGCTATGAAAGTCTTATAAATAGCTAATGTTGTAGCATTTTAAAAGTTATTGTAAATAACCTTCTAAGAATGTAACCTTAGGGAACTGCCAGATATTTTATGATGTCTAATGGAATCAGGACATGAAAACACAGAATTAAACTGACACAGAAGAAACTACCAAGTCAAAAGAACTCAGATCACAGCAACAATATTGCATTGGCTGACCTACAGCCTAAGCAAGGCAATGGAGATAATCCATAAACAGCAACAAAATCTACAGGGGGAATAAACTTATATAAATAAGATGAAAAAAAAAATCAAGTTATAAAATACCAAACTCTGAGGCTTTGGCAGAGAGGAAATATCCTTCCCCCAGGCTGTTGTCTGGTCAGCCTAACACCAGCTGGCATCAGCTTCACAGTAATAAGGCTTTTCAGCCAAGAAGATCTGCAATTTCTTCTCTACATGTCCATTATGCAATGTCTTTTTCATTAGTTTTCTATTTGGAAATAGACTTTGTTGAGTTTTCCCATTTCTTCTAGCATGACAACTGTGGTGTAGTAGGTCATTCTTAAGAACTCAAAGGACACATAGGCTTAATCAATATTGGGAACTGGTAATTGATGGATACACCTATACTGTAGAGCAAGGAACTCTGAGAGCACAAATATAGGATGGTAGCAGCAGAACCCCCCCAAAAGCAGCATTATAGGAGATGGATGGATGGATGGATGGATGGATGGATGGATGGATGGATGGATGGATGACACAGAGGTCTTGAGGTCACAAACACGAATTAGCAATTAGTGGGCCCTAATGCAGTGTGACCTCAAAAGCTGAGTGGATCCCACTTTTGAGGGCACAGCAAAAAGCAAAATGTGAAATATACTGCATAAAGTAACAGCACAATCAAGGTAGCAAGGGAGTACAAAAGGCAGTCATGGACTTTCCAGGATCAAAGGAAGAAGAAAGGAATTGTTCCATTGCCTTTCCCTTGGTCAAGGACCCTACATATGATGAGCACTGCCACACACCTGCAGCAGTTCATCCATCACCACCTATAGAGAAAGAGCTCTGCTGTTGGGTTGCCACATTCTGCCACTGCCACTCAGCAGCCATCTGTACAAGGTTCTTTCATACTCTGGTTGCCTTTCAGTAGGCTTCCTGCTCCAGCTTTTCTCCATGGCTCAGTTAAGCTGCAGTGATACACAACTAGGCATTGTGGATTCAAGTCCTCACGCCCTGTAAAGGTTTATACAATATAGAACAAGGGAAACTGAGAGTATGCAGTAGCTCAATGGTTAGAGAGGTGAATGTTATTGTCCTAAGTTCAGTGCCTGCTCCAGAGACCAATGGGATGCAAAATGCAGAGCAGGATTCATCTCATCCAGGTTTAGATATCTACATTACTGTTACTCATGCTAGGCTTCTTACAAAGGACACCAATGGGTACCAGTAGAAAGAGATTTATCTTACAACTTCAGGACTAAATGAACTGTCCTGCAAAAGCACCTAAGTCTTTCCATGAACTGGAAAGAGTGTGCAGGGTTACTAGCTCTGAGTCATGTCTGATGCCTCCATTTCTGAAGTCATGGTAGATAAATTCCTACTAAAACGTTCCCAAGATGCCTTCAGTTTTAGACACATCCTAAGTGTGTCAGGCTGTATGAAGGAGCTAAGCAGGGAAACTCTGAGGGTTCAGTCTGAGCTGAAACTTAGTTCAGTCTGCAATTCCTCTGCTCAGGTACCCATGGCTGATGCAAGGACACAGCCCCATGGGAGGTAGCTGAGCTGCAGTTCTGCTGATCTGGAGCAACTTCAAAGACTGCCATGATCACTGGCGAGGCAGAAAGGTAGCCAGGATTTCTGAGCATCAGGACCTTCCTACCCAGAGAGTCCTGCTGAAACCAAAACTCCTCTGTTATTGCCTTCCCTGTGCTGCTACTGCCAGCTGCCATCCCAGGTCACACGTGCTATGCTCAGAAAGTAACCCCANATTCTATGATTCTAAGTCTTTCTTTCCAAAGCTCATATTTGCATTGCAAACCCCAAGTCCTCTTCCCAACAAGATGCCACTGCCTTTCACTGCATTCTCGTGTCTGGAGACAGCAGTTCAGGCTCTTCTGCACAGCTGGTAGAGAGGGATGTGTGTTTCTGACAGAGCACACACACACTTCCCCTCAGTGCAATGCCTGAGAGGCTCTTTTCTTTTGGGTGCTTCTGCCTAGAACCCTTCCATCTGCCCGTGACACGCAGCCCAGCATCTCAACTCTACCTTAGATTGGTCTGCTTTTCTTTTTGCAGACTTCTTGAGTGATTTGATTCATTTGGTCTGCTTCCCACACCCCCCAAGTTGTCCTTATGGTCTTTCTTTCTGTTTTAAAAGAATACCAGCTATTTTAAAAACCTAAGCCCAAGTCTTCTCAAAGAGAGAGCAGATACGTACAGAACGTGGAGGCAATCAACAGTTGGGTGCTCCTTTCTTCCTATGGGGAAATAATAGAAGAAGAACTTTTATTCCACCCTGTTGTACATGTGGTATGACTGGAGAGGAATAAAAAATGAAGCAGAATTTTCCTGTTCAAACACGAGACAGAAAAGAGGACCCACCCATGCACACACTCACAGCAGCCTCACACACAGCCCTGCTCAGCCAGGATTTTGCCACTAAGGTCCTTGTAGGCATATTCCTGCCTGACCCACCCATGCACACACTCACAGCAGCCTCACACACAACCCTGCTCAGCCAGGATTTTGCCAGTAAGGTCCTTGTAGGTATATGCATGCCTGAAGGTCTCTTGTGCTGCAATTATTTGGGCTTTCTATCATGAAAGCTGAATTTTACATCTGGTAGTATTTTTCTCATGTATTTATGTATATCAAATGATTCTTCTACTCCCAAGAAAATAAAAGAAAGAAAATAAAGAGAATGCTTAATGAGCACTGTCTGTACCATGCCTGAATCCTAAGAAAGCTTCCTCAGTTTTCTGAAGGGCAGTGAGGGGATAGTTAATATATGAAGTGATTAAAGTTGTTATCCCTCATGCACTGTAAAGTGTCCTTGGTAGAAGAGTAGGATATTATGGTAATAACATGCTGAGTACTGTAGCTGAACTATGCTTGTTTATTCCAGAATTAACCCATCCAGGATTTTTCATATCACAAGAAAAAGAAAGTTGTAGCACTACCAAGGAGGTTGAGGCACTTCCAAGGAGGTTGAGGCACTTCCAAGGAGGTTGTAGCACTACCAAGCAATGACTGTAGTTACAATTTGCACCATTCCCAGCTCGATTTGATGCTCTGTTGCTAACAGTAGGTGACATAAAGGACACTGGATGAGCTGGGACACACCACAGGCAATTCCTTGTTTCTTACCTAGGTGCTATGTTTGTAGCCTAGGGGTTTTTAGAATGGGAATTTAAAAGGACTTTTTCCTCCTTAATTCCTTTTACCAACTGCAGAATTGTTATTTCCTTCTAATATTCTCCCCAAGGAGGTAAAAATTCTTTGAATTAAACTAATGTTGGTTGTCTAATACTGGATAGCACAAAGAGAGACAGGAAGCAGGGACCAAAAATATCCTGAAACTATCCTGACCTTAAATGATGGCAGGTTAATAAATCACTTCAAATGTAAATCTGCCTGCTCTCACCTTGAGTTCTGAATACCTTTAATCAAGTGATATAACAGAAACGTTGATGATCAAAGGCTGTAACTGCTGGCAGAGTGAGACTACAAGCTGGAGAGACAGACAGGACTTAAAAGTTTGGGCTGTTAACAAAAAAAAAAAAAAAGAAGCTAGGGAAATCCAGTCTCTCAGAAATCTGTGGAACCAAGCAAAACAGTGGAAATGGTTTCAGTATTTAACCAAGGACACTGTAAAGCTTGTGAAGCCCAGCATCGGTGGTGGGAACTCAGAGGCACCAAGGAGACAGGAAGAGAAGGAAGACATTTGGGGATGAGTCACAAGATGGATATTCAGGGGCTCAGATGTGTGGGATGAGTTGTGTCAGCCCGTGGCTGGCCCAGCAGAGCTGTTCTTTAACACCATCTTCCTGGAATGGCTGAAACTAGCAGAGTTCAGAGACCTGCATCCTGCTACACAACCACCTGTGGAGTGGAGTAAAGCCAGGACTCACAAACAGAATCACAGAATGTATCTGATTGGAAGAGACTCCAAAGATCATCCAGTCCAACCTTCAACCCAACACTGCAAGGTCAACACTAAACCATGTCCGTAAGCACCAGGCCCACATACCACTTAAAATGCCTCCAGGGATGGTGACTCCACCACTGCCCTGGGCAGACCATTCCAGCGTTTGAGAACCCTTTCAGTGAAGAAATATTTCCTAATATCCAGCCTGGACCTCCCCTGATGCAGCCTGAAACCATTTCCTCTGGTCCTGTCACCTAACACCAAGAAGATGCTGGCCCTCACCTCACTCCAATCCCCCTTCAGGTAGTTGTAGAGAGCGATGAGGTGTCCCCTCAGCCTCCTCTTCTCCAGACTGAACAACGCCAGCTCACTCAGACACTCCTCACAGGACCTGTGCTCCAGGCCCTTCAGGAGCCTTGTTGCCCTTCTCTGGACAAACCTTGGAGAACTAATGGTAAATGTGGGGCTTCTGTCCTGCCAAGGAACCTCAGAGCAGCTGAGCACCAACATCTAATGTCGTTGTCCTGCAGCAGCTTCTTGTGGAACAAGTGATGTTCCAAGATCATAGAATGGTAAGGTTGGAAGGGACCTCAAAGATCATCCAGTTCCAACCCCCTGCCATAGGCAGGNCCATTCCCCACCCAGCCTGGAGTTGTACTTGGGATTGTGCCTACCCAGGTGCAGGACCTTGCACTTGGCCTTGTTGAATTTCATGAGGTTGGCCTGGGCACACCTCTGCAGCCTGTGCAGGTCCCTCTGGATGGATCCCTGCCCTCTAGCAAGTCGACTGTGCCACACAGCTTGGTGCCATCTGCACACTTGCTGAGAGTGCACTGATTCCTCCGTCCATATCATTTGTTTTGTGGTGGTATTTAACACAAAGTCAAAAATTACTTGTCTGAATATGATTTGTTGGTTCTTATTTTAGTTACCTGTATGCCAAAGATCTGCAAGTATAAACATCAGCAGTTGTAAGCCTTTAATGTCAAAATCTGGGAAGAGAAAGACATAAGGGCCAGTTCCAAGACAAGGAAGAAAATTCAGAGTGGCTTTAATCTGCTTCACACAGCTCCCTCCTAACATGACAGCTGTAGTGGGCTGCTAAATATGAGGTGTTCTTGTTTTTCTGAGCATATTCTCATTCCTGCATCTGCCCTTGTCATGGTTTAAAGAGGGACAGACTCCTCTTTTACCTCTTCCAACAGAGGCAAAAGAGAACTGCTCACACAAAGGATTGGAAATTTTAAATGGAAAGGCAATTCATATAGTACAGTGCTACAGTGGCACGGTGCAAAGCATAGCAGAGCATATAAAATACAAAGAAATCCACAGTCAGGGGTTAACACAGGACCTCATTAAGCCAAAGCTTCACACAAACCTCCCCTCAATTCCCCAGGGCCCCCTTGTCCCTATACCTCCCTACCAAGGCCCAAATGACACAGTGAAAATTAGGTCTGCCAAGACTTAGCCTGGCTATAAGCCTGTCCTGTACCAAACCTGTGCCACCAGGGAGGGAGAAGGGGAGGAGAGAAGGGGAAGGTACTGAGTCTGCAGCCAGGTTTTATAGGAATGCAGGATTTATAGGAAAAAAATACACTTTCTGGTACACCTTCTGGAGGTCTGTAGCTTTTTGCTCTTCCTAAAGGCACCTGGCCTCAAACCACCACAGCTCTCTAGGCTTCTCCTCTTGGGGCAGAAAGCAGCACAAGGCTGTCACAGTTTTGTCCCTGTTTATCTGTACTACTGCTTACAGTCCTGAAAACATCCTTCAAGACATAATCTGTGGATATGTCCCTACACACTTAGGAAGCTTCTACAGGAGCAAGAAAAAGTATCCTTACAAGAGCAGTAAGTTTCATAATCCCCTTAATAATATAAATCAGAGCAAGCTCCCTATGGAATAAAAATGAAAGGTTGGCTGTAATGAACTCAAACATAAACCTCTGATTTCAGGGTGGACAGAATTTCATATAACACCTGGAGGAGAAATCAGCTGTTATGCCTGGTTTATTACAGTGCAGGAGGAAGCACCCTCAGCAGAATACTGGACTGCTTGAACACTGCAAGCCTTTTATGAGGAAGATAAAAGCCAGAGCTCTGCTGCTGAGTCCCCTGCTTCAGCTCTTTCCAAAATGATGAGGAATTCCTACACATCATGGAAGATTTCAGCATGTTCTGGGAAGGAAATATCTAGATTTGCTCTAACCAAAGCAAAACACTTACTTGCAAGGGTGCTGACTGCACTGGTCTGGCATGGTAAACCCAGAGACCTCCAGGCAGAGCCACCGCTGTGGCTTGGTTCTACATTGCCACATTGTCTGCAGTGCTGATCTGGGCTGGGGCCGTGCATAACCACAGTCACATGGCACTATTGTCGTGGTAGGCCTAAGCAGGCCAAAATAGGCTTATCCATGTCCTGACTTGCCCAGAGATGTTTTTCTGCTCTCCCTCCTTCTGTTTTGGGGAGAAGCAACCGCCAGAAAGAGGACAAAGAACCTGGAGCCACTGAGTCTGAGGACCGTGGCCATTTGCAACCTGTGGTAAACAAGGTACTCACACTCAGCTTGTGCCTGCCTTGTGCAAGGCCTGTGTTCTGACCTAAAAAGGGTAAAGCAANCTTCAAGCCTCTTGTAACTCACCATTGCCTTCTGCCAGCAGCAGAAAGGAGCTCCTTGGGTCCATCTAGTGGGCAAGTGGAGTATTGACCGCAAGCGGTGCACTGACCGCAGCAACCTTCTCTGCCAGTTCAATTGAGTTCAATTGATGTTATATATTATTGCTAGAGCCTGTTATTAGCTGTATATAAAGTTTCCATGACTGATGCAAAGAACTGCTTGTTATTGAAATTAGTGATCGGGGTGGCGAGAGTTCTGAATAGTGAATATTAATAAACAATATTCATCTTTAAAAGTATCATAGAATGGTAAGGTTGGAAGTGACATCAAGGATCATCTAGTTCCAACCCCCTGCACCATAGGCAGGGACACCTCCCACTAGTACAGGTCACTCAAGGCCTTATCCAACCTGGCCTTGAACACCTCCAGGGAGGGAGCAGCCACAACCTCCCTGGGCAACCTGTGCCAGTGCCTCACCACCCTCACTGCAAACAACTTCCTCCTAACATCCAGTTTCAGTCTCCCCTCTGCCAGTTCAAACCCATTGCCCCTTGTCCTGTCATTACAAGACCTTGTCAATAGTCCCTCCCCACCCTTCCTGTAGCCCCCTTCAGATATCATCTTGCACTAATTAATTGCCCCTCCACTACATACATTACCACATTCCCTGCAGTGCTGATCTGGGGGCACGCATAACCACAGTGACGTGGCACTATACCTCATCAAAGCAGCATAGCAGCCATCTCTGATCATCTGTGTCACAAATGGCAGTTGGGTAATCTGCAGTCAAAAGAACCCATTCACAGAGAAGCAAAAGCAGACTTGCCAAGTCACCTTTCCCTGCTGCTTCACATCACAGCATGTGTAATGTGGAAGACACTTTGGCCATGCCTTTGACTGGCATTTTCTATTTGATATGTAAACCAGAGCATACTAAAGGCATGGGAATGCATTTGTACACATGCTTGAGCCAATTTATTACAGCAGTTTGCACTGAGGAATTCTATTTCTACCTGCTCTTTCAGGTTCCTTCTGTTTCTCAGCAGAGGACCAGGGAAGCCAGCTTAAGGGGAACTGCTGCTCTTTAAACACAGCATGCCCCTCTTGAAGAAATGCAGGTCTCAGGAGACAGTCTGGCTTGCAGGGGATGGATAACTGTCTCTGGAAACCAGATGCATCACTCAGGGTATCCGTGCCTCCAAAATGCAGTTTTCAGTCCCCATCTGCAGGCAGGATGGAGCAGGGCAGCTCAGCACCCCAGCTGGACTGGGCACTGTTGGGCTGAGATGAGCTGGGGCAGGGGCTAGAGGCCACTAGGCTGAGCCATGGCAGTGCATTGGGGGATGAAGAACAACCCTGTTGTGCAAATCAGAGTAGTGATCTGCAGATGAACTCTTGCCTACCACTCAGTACTTCATCACCCAGCAACCAGCAGCTCAAGGGTCTGGTCCACACGCAGGGTTGTAAATGGGCAGTTGCTCTGCAGTTCTGCCAGACAGTCAGGGTTAGGGGTGAGTACAGGTCTGCAATATGCATACAAACTTATTTTGGTAAAAATGACACAAAGTAATCCTCTTTAAATGAAGAAGGAAAAAGCTGCACACAGACACCTCCCACAGTTGTGCACCTGAGGCAAAGCAAGAGTGTCAGAGGCGCAGCACAAAGCTTTGGGGCATCAACAGGGATACAGAGAAGAGCTGCACCAAGCCCTGAGGAAACTGGGGACTGCATTGAGTGCTCAGGCTGGTTCCAGTGACCCAAAGCATCCCCCAAACCAGAGCCAGACTGGAATTTCATAACAGGTAAAAGAAGAAAGCAAAGTACTTGCTCAAACAGCAACCACACTTATCAATTGCATGAGCAGAACTAGATTGAATCCCAGATTTAGTAGCCTTATAAGTAGCCTTCCAGTATCTGAAGGGGGCTCCAGGAAGGCTGGGGAGGGACTATTGACAAGGTCTTGCAATGACAGGACAAGGGGCAATGGGTTTAAACTGGCAGAGGGGAGATTTAGACTGGATGTTAGGAGGAAGTTGTTTGCAGTGAGGGTGGTGAGACACTGGCACAGGTTGCCCAGGGAGGCTGTGGCTGCTCCCTGCCTGGAGGTGTTCAAGACCAGGTTGGAGGAGGCCTTGAGTGACCTGTGCTAGTGGGAGGTGTCCCTGCCTGTGGCAGGGGGTTGGAACTAGATGATCCTTGAGGTCCCTTCCAACCTTACCATTCTATGATTCTATGATTTCCAGCTTATGGAAAGGGCTGCACACATGAAGAATGTGGGGAGAGGGGTTCATGTAATTGAGCTGCAAGCTCCATAGTGCCTATAGGGTGCTTCACTGCTCCTTTGAACACAAATATCTACAAAGCTCCTGTTTATACCAAATCCTTTTTCTGCTTGATAAATTGGTGCTCAGACTCTAAGGCAGCAAAATCTTAAAGGCAAATTTTCTTTGCTCCCTACCTTGGAAAGCAGTGATTGAGAGCAAGGTTCTTAGCTTCAGCCCAAGGCACATGGAAAGTACAACTCAATCAGTACTTTCAGGTGAAAAAAAATATTCCCTCAAGCTGAGGGAACATGAGGAATCAGGAGGTTTTGATTACAGTCCACCTTCCAGCCCTTCCTCTAGGACCTCTAGGAGGTCTTACTCTTATCTAGGGAGTACTTCTCCTATACCTGCTGATGGAGAGCTTGCTAATACAGGCAACACTTTTTCAAACTTGCCAAAAGTCATTTTAAAGCCCATCAGCATCAGCAAAGAGGAATATTAACCCCTAATCCCAGTTAGTCAAGACCAGCACTTTCACTGGTTTCTAAAGAAAATTACTCTGCAATAAGTTGGTCTTCATTTCTGGTTGTGACCTTTAATTAATACATTTTCATAGCCAAAGTAATGAGTTTTCTCTATCAGATCTGTCTGATAATACATCTCCTAAGACAAAAATGAGATGAATCATTATTCTAAAACATTGGCTTCATGACATTTTTTTTTCATTTCCTTTACAATATCTGCATAGATAAATAATTAAAAAAATATATAAAATCAGTTTCTATCACTCTCCCAGAATAGGACTAATTTAGTGTAATGAAAATGTATAAAGAAGTGCTTGCTCCAAATATGCTGACAGTACTAATACCATGAAAGTGAAAAGCTGTTTTATAACCCATTTGAAGCTTCAAGATGGACCTTGGCAGAAAGGAAGCCAGGAGAAATTAATGGAATAGCTACAAAATAAGTAAAAATGGCAGAGGCTCATTTGGCTCANGAGCCCAGAACTGGACACAAAAGACAGGAAAGTCTAGACAATGCAAGATGATTGTCATGTTCTCCAGCTTGCAATGCAAAGCTCATCCTCTGGTAACTCTGAACACTGCTGAACACACATCACTCTTCCAACCTACATGAACAAGCCATTTTCCATGTGTTCTAGGGCATAGTCTGAACACCCACAGCTGCACTGCTGCTAATGCTGCAGACAGGAAAAAACCAGGCAATGCTGCCTAGGCCTTCTAACAAGAAGGTGGAGCAGTCCAGGATTGCTTTTATAAGTAGCAGATCTCTACACGATATAGAATCATAGAATGGTAAGGTTGGAAGGGACCTCAAGGATCATCCAGTTCCAACCTCCTGCCATAGGCAGGGACACCTCCCACTAGCACAGGTTACTTAAGGCCTCATCCAACCTGGCCTTCAACACCTCCAAGGAGGGAGCAGCCACAACCTCTCTGGGCAACCTGTGCCAGTGTCTCACCACCCTCACTGCAAACAACTTCCTCCTAACATCCACTTTCAATCTCCCCTCTGCCAGTTCAAACCCATTCCCCTTGTCCTGTCATTGCAAGACCTTGTCAACAGTCCCTCCCCAGCCTTCCTGTAGGCCCCCTTCAGACATTGGAAAGCTACTCTAAGGTCTCCTGGAAGCCTTCTCTTCTCCAGGCTGCAGAGCCCCAACTCTCTCAGCCTGTCCTCAGAGCAGAGCTGCTGCAGCCCTCTGAGCATCTTCATGGCCCTCCTCTGGACCTGCTCCAACAGTTCCATGTCCTTCATCTTTCTCCATGCTCATCACCATGTGAGCTCTTCCTGATTCACAGAGCCCTAGGATCATGGAAGAAGATCTTGAGGTTTAGGTTAATGGCAAGTTGAAGATGAGTCCTGTGCCCTGGCCAGTCTTGTGTTCTGGGGTGCATCAATCACCTTGGGGGAGGTGATTATCCCTCTCTACAATGCACTGGTGTGGTCCAACTCCGAAGTACTGTGTGTGGTTTTGGCTGCATCAATATAAGGACATCAAATTATTAGAGTGTTGTGAGGAAGGTGACAAAGATGATGAAAGATGGTGGAAGGTGACAAAGATGGTCTTAAGAGCAGCTGAGATCACCTGGTTTGTTAGCTTGGAGAAGAGAAGGCTAAGGGATGACTTCACTGCAGTCTACAGCTTCCTCAAGACAGGCAGTGGAGTGGGACATCACAGAATCATAGAATGGTAAGGTTGGAAGGGACCTCAAGGATCATCTAGTTCCAACCCCCTGCCATAGGCAGGGACACCTCCCACTAGTACAGCTCACTCAAGGCCTCATCCACCCTGGCCTTGAACACCTCTGGGGAGGGAGCAGCCACAACCTCCCTGGGCAACCTGTGCCAGTGTCTCACCACTCTCACTGGAAAGAACTTCCTCCAGATGCTGATCTGCTCTGTCTGGTGACCAGCAACAGGACACAAGGAAATCTCAAAATTCCTAAAATTGATATTATTGACTAGAGCATCTAAACAGCCTGTACAATCTCATCTACTTAATCTTTGTTATGTTTCTCTGATACACCATTCACTTGGCATATGCCAAGTTCAGGGCATTCTGGTTAAATTAGGCTGTGGACACCCACCCAGAAGGCACCTCCAACGTTTTGAGTCTGGTTATATTGATGCTGGCTATAAGTATTCACAAAGTGTCTCATAGCCACTCAAATTTTAGGACACTAAGAGTGTTTGTCTGTAGTGAAATAGTCAATAGCTTTCCACTGCTTAAATCTCAGTGATATCTTAAGGCAAAAGGGCAGGATTTCATCCTACAGTTAAGCAAAAATATTCTCTAACAAACACTCCAGCCTGACTGCAGTGCTGAGATTTTCTCCTCTGCCACATCAATTGAAAACAGCAGCATCACAGACACGCTAACCCCTCAATTCCACTGCTGGTATCAAGCAAAATGTCTTTAGTACAGCACAAGACAACCCTCAAGAAGCAAAAATGGTGCTCCCAGATGTAGTCTGTATAATTGCAGAACGCTCTGCACGCAGCCAAAGGCAGCCTCAGCCAGAGGACCATGCTGGCCTTACACTCACAGCCACATCCCAAAGTGCTTGGAAATGTTTTCTCAAGTAATATTTGCATTTCATAAGGAGGATCACAGGCAACAGGTAGTCCTGCAGTTTAATTTCTTTTTTTTTCTCCTTCTCCTTTACAACCAGCTCTTATGATTAAAGATACTTTCCAACATTAATAATCTACTTTGCTTTTCATTTTAAAAAAAAAAGTTACTGGCTCAGGTCAGAGAATTTTAAAGAAACCAAGTGCAAAGGTACTGGTCAAAGCTGCTAGGCTAGTCCCAGGAGTGCATTTGTTGACTGTGCATTCTTAGGCCAGCACAAAGCACATTTGCAGGAATGCCATTATGCTGCTGCAGAGAGGAAAATGGGTCTGATTAGCAGGTACTTGGTTTGCTTGGATAATTAGTTCTCCCCTCCTAGTTCCAGCAACAAGTGAAGCATCTGTTGCTTCCTCCAGGTTATAACTACTACTTCACGATTACTCTTTGGCATGTGCCAAATCTCTGATTTTTTTTTTAATTTTTATCCAGAAAGCCAGGATTTGTGGCACAATTGAAATGCACAATGTGCCCATGTGCATGGGAAAGAAGAATAGATGAAGGTGGTCTCTAACTGCAGTGCTGTGTCACCTCAAGGACAAAATCATTGGCCAACAACATTATTTGCATTCACTGTATTAACTCCCTTCTGTACACAATGGGAATTAATCCCATTTCAATAGCTTCAACAGCTCCTATTTATCCCAAGGTTGATGCTAGCGAGGACTATTGTGTGGAGTTACACAATAAGATAAGGTCCTGCACCTGGGTAGGCACAATCCCAAGCACAACTCCAGGCTGGGTGGGGAATGGCTGAGAGCAGCCCTGAGGAAAAGGACCTGGGGGTCTGGGGTGATGAAAAGCTCAACATGAGCCTGCAGTGTGAGTGCAGCCCAGACAGCAACTGTGTGCTGGGCTGCAGCAAGAGCAGTGTGGGCAGCAGGGCAAGGGAGGGGATTCTGCCCCTTTGCTCTGCTCTCCTCAGACCCCATCTGG
The DNA here is from genome assembly GCA_013399055.1 of Ramphastos sulfuratus. Lineage (NCBI taxonomy): Eukaryota > Metazoa > Chordata > Aves > Piciformes > Ramphastidae > Ramphastos > Ramphastos sulfuratus. The sequence goes on along the minus strand of WBNM01024370.1, from coordinate 1,416 downwards.
AGTCCTGTGTGCAGTTCTGGAGCCCCCAGCACAGGAAGGACATGGAAGTGTTGGAGCCAGTCCAGAGGAGGCCACCAAGATGCTGAGAGGGCTGCAGCAGCTCTGCTGTGAGGACAGGCTGAGAGAGTTGGGGCTCTGCAGCCTGGAGAAGAGAAGGCTTCCAGGAGACCTTAGAGTAGCCTTCCAGGATCTGAAGGGGGCTACAGGAAGGCTGGGGAGGGACTATTGACAAGGTCTTGCAATGCCAGGACAAGGGGCAATGGGTTTGAACTGGCAGAGGGGAGATTGAAACTGGATGTTAGGAGGAAGTTGTTTGCAGTGAGGGTGGTGAGACACTGGCACAGGTTGCCCAGGGAGGTTGTGGCTGCCCCCTCCCTGGAGGTGTTCAAGGCCAAGTTGGAGGAGGCCTTGAGTGAGCTGTACTAGTGGGAGGTGTCCCTGCCTATGGCAGGGGGTTGGAACTAGATGATCCTTGAGGTCCCTTCCACCCTTACCATTCTATGATTCTATGAATATGCTTTCTGTAGCCAAAAAGCCAGGTTCATTTTCCACTCCCTTACCACTGCACTGCTTGTGCAGCTGTTTCAGCACCAATGCTCACAGTACAAACACCACTGAAATAAACTGTGATAAAGGAAAATCACAGCTGGGTCAGAGTAGCAAACAGCACAGCAGCAAAAACATACAGCTGGGCTCTGAAGAGGAAGGAATTGCTTCAGCCAGCTTGACAAGCAATGAGAACAAGTTGTAGCATAAACTATCAAGAGCTGCAAATAGGCTCCTCAGCAGCACACAAGACCTTGGCCCACAACAACATTCATAAGACTAGGGATAGATTCAGCTCATTATATTCAGTGCCAGGTTACCTGCTTATCAAGAGCTATTACTTTAAAAGGTGATAAAGAAAGGAGAGGTGAGAATCATAGAATGGTAAGGTTGGAAAGAGACCTCAAGGATCATCTAGTTCCAACCCCCTGCCATAGGCAGGGACACCTCCCACTAGTACAGGTCACTCAAGGCCTCATCCAACCTGGCCTTGAACACCTCCAGGGAGGGAGCAGCCACAGCCTCCCTGGGCAGCCTGTGCACCCTCACTGCAAACAACTTCCTCCTAACATNTTCCATGTCCTTCCTGTGCTGGGGGCTCCAGAACTGCACACAGGACTCCAGATGGGGTCTGAGGAGAGCAGAGTAATGAAGGTTAAGTATTGTACTTCTCTCCCCCTCCTGTGCTTGCCTGCACAGGAACAACATCAAGTGCTGGAGGCTGATGGGGTTTAGAAGCAGAAATACTTTTGCAACCATGTAACTCTAGGCATCAACTCTTAGTACCTAAGACTAAGGAAGGAGTAGCTGTGAAGTATCCGCCCACCTGGAGGCATCGAGATAAGGGAACAACGACTCTTACAGAGACCC
>WBNM01024317.1:765-15856 GCA_013399055.1 Ramphastos sulfuratus | reverse complement strand
AAAAAATACAGCTTGGCATTTTCTGCCTTTTAACTTTCTACCACTCCTAATACAGTTCAAAATTACTCATACTTTTAGATGTTAATTGATTCATCTAAGTATGTTTTGTTCTCCCATTTCTTAGATACTTACCATTCATACTTACCGTTTTAACTTCAGTCAGGCAAGCACCTACCTCAGAGGCACTGTAAAATTGCAAATCTTCTTAAGCAATACAATTCTTCCTCCCACCCCCAAAAAAACCCCACAATAATCTGCAGCAAATATGAACTAATCCAAGAAACAAGTATCAATTTTTTCATCTTCATATAAGAGGACTACTCCTCTACATGAGTAAGATGAGAAACACATGGAACACACAAGTGTAGACGGACTTGAATCAGACCACCTGCAGCCATCCCCACTCAGACCAGCAAAAATCACCAGTCATGTTTTTTCCCCAACCAACTCGCCTTTCACAATACTGAAGAGCAAATCCTATATTTGATACATTTATCTCACAAAGTACACAACATATTAATGAGTTGGAAACCCTTATTAGAGTTTCAGCAGCAAAGAGGGAAAAAGAGCAAAGTAGCTACTAATCTCTTGATCACACTTAGAAGATTCACGTTTTAGAAAGTAAGCATAGTACCCTAATTTCAAAGGCAAATGAAATCTCTTTGTAACAGATCATGCAGGAGCTCAAACATGCAACTTGTTTTCAGTACACACAGCTCAAAAGATCTTTAGTTTTATTTGTGCTCTTCAACTCTGCAAGGCAACTAACATAAGTGCACTTAAATTGTTTGCACTTTCAACAACAAGGCGTTTCAGTGTGAAGTACCTTTTACATTACCACTTGTCTTTTTTACTTAAAAGTCTACCTTTTGCAGAGATTCTTCTGTTCACTTTCTATGACCACTTCAGACAAATGTACTGTTTAGGCAGTGTCCAGCTTTTTTTCCTGCTTCTGCCTTCTGTAGTATCAACCAATTTTAGATTAACAGAACAGTTTCGAAAAACAAAAGAACAGAATTTAGGAATGAAAATGAGATTATCGATTTTCCATTAAAAAAAAACAAAACAACTTTTTATTTACAGATCTGTAAGATTCTCTCCATGTAACATCAAGCTTTATGTAATTGAATCCAAGTCTACACAAACATAATCTTAGATCACAAACACATACAAACAGGAGTCACTCAAATAAGCAGCCTAACTGAAAATATCAAGGTAAATCTGAGTGGATTTCTCATCAATAAAATTTTTCTAAGCCAAGTCTTCTAAAACACTAGGCATTCCTATGAAGATTTGTATATGCATGTGTATATATATGAATAATCAAAAATTACATTTCCCTCTTGCCAACTGCCACACATTATTTTCAAACATAATTAGTTCAAAATTCCAGAATAAGATTTTAAATTTGCAGCTGTAGTCATTTCCTTAGGGAAAGTTCTTCAGCAAGCCACATATGCCCTTGTGTAATTCTTCTACAGTATGTGAAATTTAAGGGTTATCTACAGCCAAGCTTTAGTATTTGACCCATACGTTTCATTTTGTAACTTGAAAAACTACTACCAAACCAATAATAATGCAGCCTTCTCCATCTAAATTGCAACTTCCGGTCAAAATGCTGTCACATCAGAAGACTCAGTACTCAGGGTTACCCTAAATCAAAGTAATTGTCCCCCAAACGGCAGACTACATATTTTGAATCCCCTAGCAATTTCCTCATCTCTGTAAACTTAAAATTAACATCAACTGAAGACTAATATTTTCTCTTCAGTGGATAAACATTTATACTTTCCCACTGACCTAGACGAAAAGTTTGGCCCTAGTTCACAAATCACATTTCATTACAGTCTTTCACAACAAAATCCCACCAACTTCACTTCAGGATTCCACTCAAGTGAATGCATGTACTTGATTAAAACTTTCATGCATGCATTCTCCTCACAGGATCTTATTACAGTAACAGCTGAAAGTCAATTTTCTGAAAGGAGGTAACCAACGGGTAAGCAGCATTCCAGTAATGTTTCTTTGCTTTTTCAATACCACCCTCGACACTGACTTAAATGGGCTGATGAAAAGCTAATGCTGAGCTAGCTAATGCTGCATAATGGATGCTTCAGTCTTCTACATCAAGCACTGTAATATCAGCACTCAACTGTCATAGCAGAATTACTGAAAGATAGATTAACTTAAAGTTAGGCTCAATAAACTGTAAATCTGAACACATCTAAAAGTTAGAAAGCAAAGCAAAGACTGCCTTTTCTCTTACATCACAACTATGTCTGGAAACAGAAATAGGCACAGTTGTGAAGCCCTCCAGTTTTGTGTGGGAAAAACAAAAACACCACAAAAAAAACAAACCACCACCATACACATTTTCTAAGACTCCAAAAGTCTAAATTCTGGATTCAGGTTAGAATTTGAACAGGATAAAGTACATAGCACACTCTTAGTATTCCATAGCGATTAGGAAGAGCAGTTTTCAAACTGAAAAGTCTATTTAATTCAGTGAGACCAATTTCTCCTTGTCCTTATCCTTAATTACATGGTCTTATTCTACTGTAAGAACCTAGAGGGGGACCAAATTCATATTAAAGTATTTCAACCCTGAAATGCTTCAACTTGTAACTGGAATCACATCAGATACTAATTGCTGTGGTATGGTCCTGAAAAACAAGCATAGAAAATAACACATCACCTGCTCATGTCTGACAGATCATGATTTGATCAAGTAAGACAGTCATTTAACACCAGTAGTATTAAACATTATTGCCTTCTACATCAGCAGATCTTCAAAGGCACATACTTAAGTTTCACAGACAACATGGAACTAATGAGAACATTTACTACTTTTGTCTTTCCTCATTTTGACCTTACCGAAATTTATTTGCCCTCTCATCTGTTTCTGAACAACTTGGGGTTTATTTCTCCCCACTATAGCTCACCTACTCCTGTCCATCTACAACTATACCAAACCTCAGCTTAAAGTGTATGCTATTGTACACATGGCCATTACAGATACACTGGGATACAAGAAGTGGGGAATAATCCTTTGTCCCCCAGCTCAGGAAAACCCCAAATCACAGCCCTAGTCACTCAGTTGCTATTTAAGTTATGTGTTTCACCCTTTTCCCAGGTAGAAACAAAGAAAATGCATAGATCGAACTGGAAAATCACTGCATGTTAAATTCCAGTGTTAAGCAGGTTCCACCTGACAAAGCAGGTTCAGAAAAGTTCTACCCCATTCACGCAGCCCACACTTGAACAGTTAGGACATAATTTTCACAGTTCTCTCCAAAGTGTCAGTTCTGTCGGACTGTAATAAGTGGTGTTTCCAACAGCCTTAGCTCTCAGCAAAACCTGAATAAGTAACAATGAAGAGATTGATAAACCACCATATGAAAACTCTAGCATGCACTTTAACTTAACAGCACCAGAACTTATCGATAAGTTGGTTAGGTGGGTAAGAGTTTTTCTTTGGTTTTGTTTTCTCCTCTCCTATTGGCAGGTTCTTTCCCATGTTTATTTTCCAAATCAGACAAGTGGTTTAATTAAAACTATTTCTATTTCTGTTTGAGGCACAAACTAGTAGAAAACTCCTCAGACTTATTTGACAATGTTTTTGCCACTGATGATGCACAAGTGTCCCAGGTTGGGAACTATAGGGTTAAAATAGTCCTCTAGGGACTTGAAGATTTGTTATTCAATCCCACAATTCTGCTATCTCTTCATAAGCTCACGGCAAGGCCAGCTTGTTCTCCTTTTCCTCCCCCTCCAGCCTTGTGTCGGGCAGGAGCTGCATTATCGGGATAAACATGTAAGGATAGGCCTGCTTGGGGCCTCCAGAGGCTGTGCTTAGGCCTCTTGGATGGCGGGGGTATGGAGGGGGGAGAATTGGAGCACTGGGGATGATAGATTTAGGTTTGGGCTGGGGGAAAATTCAGGGGGGTTCACTTATGGATTCTGTATTTGCTTTGTAATTTCTATCTGTAACACTCTCTCCAAATACAATTCTAGTTTTTTTCTCCAATTCGTTTGAGAGCTTCACTCTGTTGGCTCTTTAAACCCACGACAGAATTTATTGGTGGCCCGTACAGGGAACGAAATGGTTGCTGGTTTGCATAGTCTGAATTGGAGAAAAATACAGAATTGAAGCTTTGAAAAAAATGGTGCCTCTTAGTGAAGTTGTACCGGAGAGTTGGGAGGCTTGAAGAGGTGAGCCGCAAAAGGCGTTAATCACATGTTCCTGACAGCCCTGCACAGAAAGGATAATCCACAGTACAAGAAAACATCCTCCAAGTTTTGCATCTACAAATCAGTCAAGTTTTCTAACACTAGCAAACTACATGGCAATCAAAGTATTCTGCTGTTTTCATAGTCTTTGTAAGTTAAACAGGTACCTCCTATAGTAATGAATTCTAAGTACTTTACTGTCAGCTATACCTACAGCTCTCCCCTCACATGAAAGGCTTTCATTACAAAGTCCACATAAATTGTCTTTATTAAAATGAAACTACAGCATTATATTCTCAAAAAAGCCTCTATAAAGCCTTCTCTGTAAGTTTAAGAATAAAATGCTACACAGAAAAAAGCCTCAAATACCAGAATCATGGTTGCCACCTTCATATTGAACCCACAAATTGCATCATGAAATGAATTAAAAAAAGAAATTAGCCACAACTAAGACGTGAAAAGTCGTCATTATTCATCTAATGCAAAATATACTTAAACTAATGACATCCTATGAAACTTAATGGAAATAAAGAACTAGTCCTCCCAAAAACTAAAGTTACACAAACCCACTGAATTTTAAATCATCTGACACAAATTGAAAGTTCTGAGAACAAAATAACCTGTATGCTACTGATATCAGTTTTGCTGAGGTCTGACAACAGTTAAATACACTAATTTTTATCTCAAAATTCTCATGCTCTGAAATGAGAAAACATTAGTATTTGATGCAGGCACTGTGTAGTAAACTCTTATTTTACTAAAGGAGACTAAAGCAGATTCAGAAGAAGCAATTGTTCTTCAAAAGCAACAATGCGGCTGATCTCTACATTAGTGTTCACCACCCACACAGCCTCACTGTTGCTGCAGCCTGTTGGGTATCTTCTACGTTTCCATAGTATTCCCAGGCCTCCCTCCATTACATTTTGAGCTTTGCTTTTTGCAAAATCATTAGTTTATCACCACAATAAAACTCTTACCTTCACTTTCTATTCAGCTAGATACTGATGCTTGCTCAGTACTAGAAAGCTGAACAGCTCTTATGCACCTGTTAAACACAGCAGATAACATCCTTTGCTCACTATGGATTGTCGTGGTAGGCCTAAACAGGCCAAATTAGGCTTGTGAATGCCCTGGCTTACCCAGGACATTTTTCTGCTCTCCCTCCTTCTGTTTTGGGGAGAGCAACAGCGGGAAAAGGGACAAAGGACCTGGCGCCACTAAGTCTGGGGTCTGGGGTCAGTCCCAGCAACTGTGGTAAACAGGGTGCACACGGTTGCCTTTGCCTTATGCAANTGTATATAGTTTCCATGAGTTTCCATGACGTTGCAAAGAGCCTGTTATTATTGTTATTATTATTATTATTAAATGGTGGTCGGGGTGGTGTGAGTTCTGATTATTTAATATTAATAAACTATATATTAATATTTTTACAATATCGTCTCGCAGTAGCTAATTACCCCTTCCGCGACATGGATAGTTAGCAAATATCTACTCTATCTAAATTTGAAGCTTATAGGAACATATTGTCAGAGGTACAAAAAGATATACGCTAGGTTAAAATTACCCACCAAGTTCCACATTTGTACAGGTAGCAGATAAGAAAGCCACAGATCAAAAATACATATTTTAGGAAAACACAGGATTTTTTTTCCCAGAAGAACATTCCAAGTACAATCAACAGAATCTACTTCAATCTCAAAGTCAGAAGATTGGAAGTAAACATCTAAAAAAGCATTCCTGGAAGGCAAAGACATTTATCTACTCAGTTTGGCAAAAGCTGAAGAGTAAATCTAGCCATTCTCCTCTCCTGTTGTTGATAAAATTGTTCTCTGCCCATTTACTGGTATTTGTAAATTTAACTTTCACCACTTGTTATCTCTCCAGATTTAGGAATGCCTCAGCCTTCTGGCAGCAAATGTTACACAAAAGCAAAAACTTTCAAAATCAGATACACTGAGAAACCTGCTTCTGTTCAAAATTACTGAGTAGCAATTGTTTGAGGCAATCTTCCAGAGAAAAAGAAAGGAAGAATGTATTATATTAAACTTCTTTGTTTTCAGAAACCAGTGTTTGCACGGCACAAAGAAAATATTTTTGGACAGGGTCAGAGTGAAAAATGTCTCCCATGACTCCACGAGTACAACCCTAACAGTAACCTCTATACTACTTCAGCTTCCCAAGTTCACTGCACAATTGAAGATATTTCTATTTATATGGGTATTATCTACATTTACACATATAGCAATATAAAGAATATCCACAATTATGTATTTCATTTTAAGTCAATGGAACTCCCCTAAAGTAACACTGAAATTTTTATGTCCTTAAATATAGAAATGCAAGCTCTATCACTTAAGTCTAGACATAAAAACCTAAAATGGAAAATGTTTAATACCTTAAATGTAGAAGTCTACTCAAGAGATTTTTCTATACGTAACGATACAATCTTTAAGTAGTAATTTCTACTAAGCTGCAAAGGTGTATCCTATACTGAATTAAATCAGAAGTACCAGCATCACAATGGTAATTTGCCAAGGATCTGTACTTCTGAAGAACAGTATTTTTTGTACAAAAAACAAAGCCCATGAGGCCTTCCAAACATAAAGAGATGAACACATACTAGGTAACTTTAGGATTCTATGAAGATTCTATTAGCACCGTAAGCCCAATGATAAACTGAAACAAAAAGAACAGTTTTCAGTCTACAATACAATCCAAGTTTGAAATTTCGCTTTGAAAAACACAATTAGACAATATAACAGGTCAGCACAAGAGCTCTCTTCTGCTGTCTCTAGTCACAGGTACTTGCTGCACATGTTGCTTACTTTAGACCAGGCTCAATTCTCAAGCACCTCTATAAAGTCATTAGACTCACCAACCTAGCAGAAAGTTTGCATGCTCAGCAGTAACTTGCAGTAACTTGCCACTGAACATAAGCTTAATCAACTCCTTGGAAGATACAGGAGACACATGCAGAGCAAAAGCTGAAGTAGAAATCTGCACAGCCAGGAACCAGGCAAGGAAAGGAATACCTGATATTGGAGAGGATGATCTTCTTAACAGCCTGTAACAATTTCAGTGGCTGCCGTTTCACAGCAGATTTAGTGCACCTCTTAAAATACACTGTACTTGTTGTCAGTGACCTCCACAGGCTGTCATCCAAACATCACCACTAAGCTTCCAACTGAAACTGTTGTGTCATTGTACGTGATTTACTGAATAAAGAACCTGGCACCTAAAGAACTACTCAATGAATAAACACAGAAATTACAGGAAGTTTAAAACTGGAATCTAGGCCCTGTTTGTCATAAACCATCTCTATTTTTGTACTACTGACAACATTACCCTCCATTGCCATAATATACGTATTATCTAGTTTAAACATGTCGTTGATGATTACGAATGCCCACAGAGCAAATTACATCCGTGTAGTGTGGAATAAAAAAATTCTTTCCAGGAACATTACTTTAAATTCCTGACAGACTTGAGTTAAGCAAAAGAGTTATTAAAAAAGCCTTAGCATGTTAAAAGTTAAACAAGCTAGTAAACTTAGATGGAAGATCATAAAATACAGGGAAAAACTATTGCAATTATATTAGTGATGTTCTGCAGTAATACATCTACTTGAAATACATGAATTTTAGCTGTGTGTGTGTGTCATGGACTTTTGTGACCTACTGTTATCTGAGTAAACAATTTTGCAAAGACAGTTCTGACTGATGTCTCCTCCCATGCCTAACTCCACTTCACAAGGCAGTAATAGGATTCTAAGCACACAAATAACAAGAAAGTCTGTCATTTTTTCATATCTATAAGGCACACTTACTTTGTATAAAGTATTCCTCTTTGAACAATCAAAAGTGGATATTATCTATCTTTTATTAAAATGCTTTCCTAATATGTATGTTGAGCTTTTTACATGTAGACATACTTAAAAACAGCAAATAAGGAAAAAGCAGGAGAGAGAAGAGTGACTAAAGGGTAACTATAGTGAAATGTGTTCAAACAAGAATATTTTGCACAACAGGTGAAGGACAATGCAGCTGAACAGTCATCCCAGGAGAATACACTGATAAACACATTCATCATACTCTTAATGTTGCATATTTAATATTTTCAAATATTCTTTGCGCCTTTTATTAGGAAAAATTCTCCCCCTCATTCAAAGCAATGAACGTATCAACTGAACAGTAGAACTAAAATACAACAGATGAGCTAGATCTGATCAATTTTTTTTTTTAAACACAGACGAACACTACACTAAGAGCTTCAGAACTTCATTTCACAGTACTGCATTCAGGAAGTTCTCTATGTAACCAGATTTCGAACCAATTCTAGACCACTGACTGGTGTGTAATGTGGTTCCTCTTCTACATTCTCCCTGAGCTGAAGAGGAGACATTAATTGTAAGTGGCTTACCTGAGGTCACAGGGAGGGACAGATGTTCCAGTCACTGTCTTTATCCATGGCCATCATTTTAACTACTTTCTTAATCTGCTTTTATTTATGCAGCTACTTAGCTTAAGCACACACACTTTTCTTCACTGAACTATTCCAGCTGTGGCCCCCCAAAAGCCCTAGAAGCCCAGTTACAATGTCTAGGAGACTACTACCCTCAGAAAAACACGATCAGCAGCACAGCTGCTTTCACTGCATTCATTCTGCAGCACTATTGAGGGAGCATTAAAATACCTGCATAGCTAAAAAGAAAAATAAATTCAAATTCAGGATTGCCTGAAATTGTGCAAGAATTAAATAAATGTTACTTTTTTACCTTTTAACAGACCAAGGAAAACAATTACAGAGCAATCTCAAAACAATTCTGAAAAAAAGGTACAGAAACAAAGCAAACATATTACAATTCTTACATTTTTTCCCCGCTCTTCCAGGGCTACATTAGGTGCTCCTTGGAAATACACCATCCCTGTTTTAACGCTAAATTCAGGTATCACAATCAGTTAAAACTCATCTAAGTATAGACCACTGCTGAAAGGCATTGTTCGACTCTTCCCCTAAGCACCATCAGCACTTTGCTTGTACAACTGCAGGTACGGTACACAGGACTTACTGACAACTCTTGGAATTGGTTTCCAGCTTACTCAGTGATCTTAAACTGAAGAAGCAGCATCGCAAACTCCTTTACAACTTCATTCTTTCTTTACAGGTATAAAGATGTAACAGATATGTAACTTTGGTTCTTTTAATCATAGAACTTAGCAAGTTACTACTGAAGCATAAACAATACTATTTTTAGACGACACACTTTGCAGATGAAGCTAAAGCCCAAAGTTGCAATACTCTGCATCAGCTTTAAAAATGTATTTAATTCAGTTATGAGGGTATTAAAAAGTGAAAAATTTTAACAAGAATTCAATCTTGTTAATTGTATATAAGTAAACTGGCTCAGGAAAAACTTTTACAGGTTCAGTGACTTCTTTTAAGGAAGAAGAACATCAGAAAGGTTAAGACAGGGCCTGCCAGTATTCCAAACAGGCTGTAACTAACCATGAATATCCTTATCTTGATCACACAGGGAAAAACACCTACAGAAAATGTAATACTGTATTAGAATTGGCATTTTAGATTCTAAAATTCATTTACATTTTATGAGCAAATACACCCATTTGGTTCATTAATACAGTAGCAAGACAAAAATATTCATTTAATCAGCTGAAAATCATTCTCAGATGATGAACTGGTCCGGTGTTTGCCAGATAATTTCTCTGTTTCAGGCCACCACAAAACCATACCACTTATTTCCACTGCAAATACTGTTACTTTTTGAAACTTCCTCATTCAATAGAAATTTCCAAAAGGATGCTGAGATCAGTAGAAGATATTCCTAAGATATGCTTGGCAAAGAAGCCTCTATCTCATCTTTTCCCTTTAAAAGGAAAATTACATTATTTACACCTTGGAGTTTAACATTTCAGCGTAACTCAGGATAAAATGCATTTGCTAGGCATTAATTAGCGTTCAGAAAAGGTTTTAGTCTACAGTGCTCATAAGCTGTTTATCCCTACAAGTAGTAACAAAACAGGCAGCAACACCTAGTACACCTAACAGTGCAATATACTTACGAACATGCTTGAGCCCACGCAAAATAAAAGGTATTCTTACATAGACCATAACTACATTATGTACTTACAAAAGGTTTTACATACCAAATACATTAAGAAAAAAATGTTCGATTATATTCAAACTGCTTTTACACATACCATGTTACTTTAACTCTCATTAAAGGTTTGTCAGCAAAATCAATAGGGAAGACTGTAAAAGTTTCACAACAGGTAACTCTCTCAGCGATTTTAATATAGTGGGTTTTAAATCACTATATTCACAGTGTGTTCGTAAATAACTTTTTTTAATTAAAAAAAAAAAATCAACAACACTGGCATCTCAGTTTGCCTCTGATCAGCTAACTAGTACGAATGCACTCTAGCACCCGGCTTCTACAGGACAGGAAAACGGATTTACTCACTTTTTCCTACAAAAAGCAGCTCAGCTCGCACTAACCACGGCCAGCAGCACTGAAATCGACGATTAGTCAGGAAACCAAACTCCTCTTGTGAGAGGGCAGCCGGAGGTCTCAAAGCGACAGCTATTACTATTCACAAGAAAAGCTAGAGAAAAGAGAGGGGCCCTTCCACTGCCCACCTCTCTCTGTGCTGCCGATAGCGCCACAGTCCGCACCCCGAGGCGTTATACCCCACCCGGCTTACCCCGCGAAGGAACGCGCAGTCCCCCGGGCGCCCTCCCTCCTCCCACCACAAGGCAGGACCGCGGCGCAGCTCCGGGACAAACGGTGTCTTTCCTCGACCCCAGGCGGCGCCGCCACCTGCAACAGCCACGGCGCTCCGCCCCGCTCCACCCCACAGGGGCTACTGGAGACGAAGGCAGGGAGCCGATTAAAGGCCTTGGCCGAAGAAAGTGCTGCAGCTGCTGCGATCAACATCTACTGAAAGGCGGCCGAGAACAACTACCTACCGGCTCCGCAGAGCAGCAGGAGCCGCCGTATGGGGTGGTGAGAGGAGCCGGCTGCGCCGTACAACGGTGAAGAGGCTTAGCGCTCAGCGTGAGGCCAGCAAAGTCAGAGGTGAGCCTTTTATTTGTGGGCACAGCTCCCTGCCTTGCCCTGCCGCGGGAGCTCCAAGACGTAGCCAGCGCAGGAGATGGCACGCACAAAGGTGTTCCGAAGCAGCGGCGGTACAGAGCGCCCGCCCCTTCCCACCGCCCGGATGCGGGGAGGGAGCGCGCGTAGGCGGAGCCTGTCAAAGAAGGAGAAGGGAGAAGCCGGGGCCAAGGCCCGCTTGCCCCTCGCGCCAAAGATTGACAGACTCGTCGACCACTCGAGAGAGAAGCAGCTAACGCCACGCCTGGGGAGGGGGCGGGACTGGCGGATGGGTAGAGGAGGTAGCCGAGGAGGTAGCCAATGAGGGAGGCGCGGGTGGGGTGTCCCGTTCCCGCTTGGTTCCCACTCACCTCTGCGGGTCGGGTAACGGTCATCTCGCGTTGGGCTGCTGCGAGGGGAGGCGTGCGGAGGGGTCCGGCCTGGGGTCGGCGCTTGAGTGGTCTTTGGGCACTGAGCGGCGTCTAATTAGCGATCACCGGCCGCGCCAGTCTCGCATCTTCCCCTAAAAACTTCGAGACGCGGTTCAAAAGAGGCGGCAGCTGGCTGTGTCGGGCGTGCCGTGAGCCCTTCCGGATCAGCTCTTCTGTGCTTTGTCCCTCGCCTTAGTTCGGACCAAGGTGGCTGCTTAAAATGGGAAAGGCAAAGGCTTCCAGAGTCTGCCTTCAACCCGGGAGCGTCTGAGTCATTCGCAAACCACGACCGCGGTGCGCTTGGAAATAAAGCTTTCCTCAATCGTTTGTCCGAAAATGCCAGTATATCTTCCACGACGGACTGCTTGCACAGTTTCACATAAACACCGTTGTCCGTCTTAATAGTCCTCGCATGCGATTAGGGATAGCACTGCTTATTTGTCACCGTAGTGAACAGATGGGTGAAGGTCTAGGGTGTAGCTTTTCTATTCACTTGGGTCGTGTGCATTCCTTGTGCGTCCGTGCTTGACGGCTGCGGGAACTACCATGTAAATATTAAAAAATCGGCTTATGAACTCCACATAATAGACATTCTGATGACACCTGTGCAAAAGAAAACCTCCTTAGGCCCTTGTTCTCTGATGAGAGAAAAGCACCCAGTGAGTGCCTGCTTTGAGTAAAATTACTGTTCTATTATTTGAATTCTTAGACATAGCTATAGAAATTTATTAACAATGTTTTATAGTTCTAAACACGGAGGAGAGAGAATGCAATAGATCTGTGTTGGAGCTTCTGACAGATCTTGAGCATTGCTTGAGCAAATAATTTTTTAGAGAGTTTGCACCATACCAGAATGTTGTAGGAGTCCTTGTAGAACAAAGAAAAGCAACATAACTGCAATAGAGTTTAAGAACTTACTTGATCAGTCTTCTTTTCTGCAGCTGCACATTTCCCACCCTCAGCAGATGTTTTTATTTTGAAAAAAAAAAAAATTCCTGTATTGTTACTCCCACTAAGGAAGATTCTGCTCATGTTTAACAGTGATCTTGTAACTTAAGCACATTAACAACTGTTCTGTATTCGGTGTTTTGTGGTGTGCAGGTGTATAAGGCAGACCTTAGTAATGTCCTTACTTACAGAAATGTGTAAGACCTTGCCTACCACAAGGAGCACATATTGAGCTTCAGAATATCTGACTCTTCCAGCAATTCACTAGGTCTTCTTTATCATCTGCATCATACAGGATGCAGACTTGGACAACGTGCTGTTTTGCAGTTTCCCTTCTGTAAAAGACGGTTTTTGCAATGAGGAGTTAGCATTATACTTAATTCCAGTTAGTACTGCAGGTTGCCGTCAAACAGTTAAGCATTCCACTCTTACAAGCAACTAAGCAGGAATTAAACGAGTCTTGCCTTACCGTGATCACAGATTTGCATTGTAGAACATGTCCTCAAATTTTCTGTCAAATCAGAAACTGATACATTCTCACTAATACATTGCCTTTCTCAACATTTTCTAAACAATGTATTGTAACCTTACGAATGGAAACTTACTTTTATATGAAAGCTGCAGGGTATTTTTCCAGACAAGTTATGGTTTCTGACTTAAAAAACAGATTTCATTGTCCCCTAGGTCATCTCAACAGATTACTAGTAACCTGTAATTTCAGGATTTAGGTGAAGAGCATAACGCAAAAGGGAAAGGTGTCCTTCACATCTCTGAATTTTAAACAAAAGTAAAACTCTGCTTGCAGTGGTGACTAATGTTTCTAGTCTTAATGATTAAGAACACAGCTGTGCAATGACATATGTCAGTGATGTAGGTTCGGGAGTTANGGTGGCTGCTTAAAATGGGAAAGGCAAAGGCTTCCAGAGTCTGCCTTCAACCCGGGAGCGTCTGAGTCATTCGCAAACCACGACCGCGGTGCGCTTGGAAATAAAGCTTTCCTCAATCGTTTGTCCGAAAATGCCAGTATATCTTCCACGACGGACTGCTTGCACAGTTTCACATAAACACCGTTGTCCGTCTTAATAGTCCTCGCATGCGATTAGGGATAGCACTGCTTATTTGTCACCGTAGTGAACAGATGGGTGAAGGTCTAGGGTGTAGCTTTTCTATTCACTTGGGTCGTGTGCATTCCTTGTGCGTCCGTGCTTGACGGCTGCGGGAACTACCATGTAAATATTAAAAAATCGGCTTATGAACTCCACATAATAGACATTCTGATGACACCTGTGCAAAAGAAAACCTCCTTAGGCCCTTGTTCTCTGATGAGAGAAAAGCACCCAGTGAGTGCCTGCTTTGAGTAAAATTACTGTTCTATTATTTGAATTCTTAGACATAGCTATAGAAATTTATTAACAATGTTTTATAGTTCTAAACACGGAGGAGAGAGAATGCAATAGATCTGTGTTGGAGCTTCTGACAGATCTTGAGCATTGCTTGAGCAAATAATTTTTTAGAGAGTTTGCACCATACCAGAATGTTGTAGGAGTCCTTGTAGAACAAAGAAAAGCAACATAACTGCAATAGAGTTTAAGAACTTACTTGATCAGTCTTCTTTTCTGCAGCTGCACATTTCCCACCCTCAGCAGATGTTTTTATTTTGAAAAAAAAAAAAATTCCTGTATTGTTACTCCCACTAAGGAAGATTCTGCTCATGTTTAACAGTGATCTTGTAACTTAAGCACATTAACAACTGTTCTGTATTCGGTGTTTTGTGGTGTGCAGGTGTATAAGGCAGACCTTAGTAATGTCCTTACTTACAGAAATGTGTAAGACCTTGCCTACCACAAGGAGCACATATTGAGCTTCAGAATATCTGACTCTTCCAGCAATTCACTAGGTCTTCTTTATCATCTGCATCATACAGGATGCAGACTTGGACAACGTGCTGTTTTGCAGTTTCCCTTCTGTAAAAGACGGTTTTTGCAATGAGGAGTTAGCATTATACTTAATTCCAGTTAGTACTGCAGGTTGCCGTCAAACAGTTAAGCATTCCACTCTTACAAGCAACTAAGCAGGAATTAAACGAGTCTTGCCTTACCGTGATCACAGATTTGCATTGTAGAACATGTCCTCAAATTTTCTGTCAAATCAGAAACTGATACATTCTCACTAATACATTGCCTTTCTCAACATTTTCTAAACAATGTATTGTAACCTTACGAATGGAAACTTACTTTTATATGAAAGCTGCAGGGTATTTTTCCAGACAAGTTATGGTTTCTGACTTAAAAAACAGATTTCATTGTCCCCTAGGTCATCTCAACAGATTACTAGTAACCTGTAATTTCAGGATTTAGGTGAAGAGCATAAC